>JANQBM010000221.1:26783189-26794970 GCA_025594535.1 Erythroxylum domingense
TTAAGAAACTAGTGGCAAGTAGTGCCAGTCTCTAACTGGCTATTGTTGTGACCAACAAATCTACAAAAACATAAAAGTTCCCTAACAAAATACTCCAAAGCTCATATTAGTGAAAGGCAAGCGACATTTTTTTTTTTGTGAGTAACAAAAGTTATAGGTGTAAATATGTAATAATGTGTACATATCTTAAGGGTTTAACCTTCCTTATATGAATATCAACTAAGTCTATCTACTATATAAGGGTAAAGTTGCGTACTATCGGATCTTTCCAGACTTCACATCTTAGCGAGACTTCGACTAGGTGTTAATGATGATGAGATGATGATATGAATATCAACTAAAGAAATTGGATGCTTTTATAACTATAAGTATCATGTAGTTAAGTTCTTCTTTCACTAAATTGGATAAGACAAAGCATGTTTGTTTTTGTACATACCATACCTCTTGGAGTTACTATTTTAAGCGAACTTCAAATTTTCAATCCCTTTGTCATCCCATTACGATGTTAAATGTTCAGCCTACGCATATTTAGCTAATAAATTTTATGCCAATAGGACTGAAGCTTATTATAAACCCTTTTTCTAAACTGTCACTATACATTTCAGTCATAAAACTTTCTCTTACGAGTCAATTTCTTTTGACCTTAACCCTATACAAATTATTTGTATCATATTTTATGTATAAATTTAATTTCTTAACACGTACAATTGTTGATCGGGTGTGGAATAAGTTTGATTAACTTTTAATTTAAATTTTAAAATAGTTCTATTTAAAATTTAAAAATCAAAATTTAATCAACTTAAATTGAATTGGTTGAGTTTAGATAAAGTCGAGCTGTCAGAGCTAAATTAGGCCAAAATTACCATTCCTCTGTGATATACAGAATGGATTCCACCCTATGTCTACTCTCTTATCACAATGTCACTCTTAACTTTTTTACATTTCAATTATCTTCATTGGTACGTTGGTTAGGTGAGACGTGAGGACCTCATTCCATCGACAGCATAATAACATGTTGATTCAATAGGATTATTGACCACTAAGCATTTGTGGCTGTGCCAGCCAAGTGGGTATTATCATTTCCATGCTCTTGTGAACCCAATCGTTACGTTGAAGTCAGCAAAGTGCCATAATTAGCTTGTTAAACTTTTTCCATATGGTTAACGAATTCAGCAAAGACATTAGCCCCTCTTGATATAATTACAGGTGGAAAATTCAAATCACAGCACCCAAACTTGGCTGTATTAATTTGTTCGTAAACAGTCTAAAATGAACGGACGTTATTGTTATTAAGGAAACTCGAGTAATGGTTGACATAGCCACCCCATCGAAAACCGAAAACCTGTGATCCGGTTTATTAATGTCGTTGATATGCAATTATGCACCATGTATAGACAAGAATAGAACCTAAGAAAAGTATATGTAATATATAGCTTAAGGACTCTAAGAGCTTCTATATATATTATTGGGGTAATGTACTTTTTCTGTCAAACTGACAAGTGGCATAATGGGTCGGATGCTGACGGGGACGAAGAATGAGTGAAGTTCCATAGATCATTCTCGCTTGTTTGGTTTGATCTCTGCGAGAGTAGGAGCGACAACTGCATGTCATCATCATGGAAAAGACCAAAACCCCCGTTTGGGTCGCTAAAGCAGGCCAATTGCTTTGATGTCTCAACGTGACCATTAAGCTGCGATGCCACGAGACGGTCGAGGGTAATCCAGTCATTAAGCTTCGATTTCTTGTCCTGATTAACCGAGGAAGCATCAAAGTTGTTGGCTTGGTTGGTAGAGGAAGGTTCATATTCTGCAATGAGCATCTCATCGTCGTTGGGGTGACAACAAGAATTGAAGCTGTGTTCTTGCTCAAGAGGTGGGCTGTCTAGTCGAGGAAGATGTAAGAATTTTTCCTGAAGCCCTTCAACGATGGTTACGCCAGTATTCCTCGGGAGAAATCGGACATTGTCGGTGTCGTTTGGATTGTTAACAAGGTTGCTCATTGATTCATTTTCCGTCTTGCAAGTTCTTCCCATGTAGAGAAGTATCTGATCAAGAACCGCATCCCCACCAGCACTAAGAATATGAGTTTTTGAGTCTAGTGAGCTTGACGAGCCTTTAGGACTGTCTAGGGATTTCTGATAATTCTTCTTTCTAAATACGCGACAAACCACCCAGCCTTCTTCAAGGAATGCGTCTGCGGTGTCTGCTGTAGGGTTGGTAGCCTGAGAATACATCTCAAGGTAACTACAAGTAGCTAAAAATGTTTTGAAAAGGCAACTTTCAAACGAGCAAGACTTCGGACTACAGTCGGAAAGACAAAGGAATACGTACTAGCTAGTCCAGTAATAAGGTGATGGATTTTATATATTTAGTTTCACTCAATTGAACTAAACAAATAAAGTTACAATATCAGAAGAATTTCAAAACTTTGAGCACCTTTTTTACTATCAAAAGTAAACCTATTAATCATCCAAAAATATGATTGAACTTAATTGACAATTAATTAGTGTTATATTTTTTCGAGTCTAAGGCTACTTAATTAAAGAAGGCTTACGGTGTTGGTGTCATGAGTGCTATCGTCAAGCCTATACTCATGCATGATCCAATCAGATTTCTGGCCATGTGGTGCCCGCCCCATATAGAATACAAGAGTCTTCCTCAATCCAATTCTTCTAAAGCCGCTGTAGATGACCTTGTCACGGCCAGTAGCTTTCCAGAACCCGGCTGCCGTTGCCCGATTCGTTCTAGTTCCTGTCGGGTATTTCTTGTCCTTATGGCTGAAGAAGTACCAATCATTCTGTGGGGTGGATCCTATTTTGCACTTCTCTGTGAAGCCCCAATTCAAACCACAAAGAAGAGGAATGCTTAAAGAACCAACATTTGTTTTTTATTTTTAATTTTATCATCTAGCAAAGCAATATAGATCATAAGAAAGGGATGTTTTCGTTTTAAATGTACCTTGAATATCCCAGGGCTCAAGTTTATTAAGATCAACCTCACGGATCACATCGAGATCTATCTGCTCATAGGCCACTTTCTTCCTGAGATAGTAGTGGAGAAGCTCTTCCTCAGTAGGATGAAATCTGAAACCTGGGGGGACCTGGGACTGACCATTTATCGACAGATTCATAACGTCCGGCATTATAGCTTAATATTTATTGGTTCTAGATTTCAAGGAAATATTAAAACAGACCTAATCAAAACTCATTACAATGATAATAACCTAATAGTAAACAGCAGAGAGGGAAAAAGTAACAAAGAGAGAGAATAAGAAGCAGAGAATTAAAGCGAAAGGAGTGGGGTTGAGCTTGAGCGTAAAGGGTAATGCAGTCATGATAATTTATAATGGGGATGGACGGGGCTCAAATGTATGCATGAAAAAGTCTGAAATCATGTACTTGATTAGTGTGGGGTCTAAGGCTTCGAGAAGGGGCAACCACCGAGAGATAGAAAGGCAGGGTCTGTAGGCCCCATACTACGGATGTTAGCTTCCCTTTGTGTTAATAGGAAAAGTGAACGCAATTTGTAAATGGGGTGGCAATAAGCCCCCATCTCAACTATGACATAAGACCTTAATATCTATATGAAAAGAACGCCTAAAACTACCACTATCCTCAAAGAATTTCTCCCAATCTCTATCACTCATGCAACCACCTCAACGACAAGAAGGCTAGAGAGAGAGAGTAAGAGATGATGGGGTCGGAGACACTGAGCTTTCATGGCCCCTCCAGAGGAAGAGGAAAGACATGGTGGACTTTTTTGTAAATATGAACACTCACTTCCCCCTCCGTGTCCTGTTCTTGATACATAATATTTAATATCATAATTATATACTTCAGTGCTGAAATCAGCAGAGGTTAGCCAAATTTTTAGATGTTAAAGTAAGTTATCGGAATTTGTCAAGTTTCTTAAAATTCTACAGTAGAATTTATAAACTTGAATCGTTATCAAATTTGAGAACTTTGTGTCATATGAATTGATTGGCATTTACATTTCGTAAAACCCCTCAATCTTCAGCATTTTGATGCTTAAATGTTTCGTAAACAAAATATATGTCTATATTTCATAAATTTCTCTCTTTAATTTTATTATTTTTACACTTGAATTAATTATTCTTGTTGCTTATATATACTACTTTTTAGATTTATTCAACTTTTAATTAAAATTTTATTGTTATAATACTTCGCTCTTAAGTTTATTATAGCATTTTCAAATTTAGAGTTGCTTGAGTTTGTGCTTTTACTTTTTTTTCATTTAGGCTTTCTTTATATTTCCTTGTTATAGCTTGGTATTTTATTGGGTAATTATTAAACCACGGTGCTCCTCTCGGAGCCGTAAACCAAATTTCAAATATTTAGGATGAGATGGGACATAAGTTGCATGCAGCATGCATTCCCGTTGTAGACGAGAAGAATGTGGCAAGAGTGAATTAGGTCAGACCCTATGTGCAATAGTTCTTTGAGAGTTTTATGTTATTTATTTCTGTTAATTATGCTCTGTTTTACATGAGTTAAGTTCTAATCGTTGGTTGTTAGTTTATCTTGTATTTTAGTTTGTTCATTCATGGCTTTGCTTATTTAAGCAGCCAATGTTGCCGTCAATGAAATATCAAGTATTGCATTCAAAATTTGTGGTTTATTTCTCACCCGAAGAGAAAGTTGCTAACATTACCGTCAATCGCAATTGTTGGGACCTATCAATAATTATATCATAGTGTAGGTACTAATTCTTGTGTCAAGACTGTTATAAACTATACCCATTTATCATTTGTGTTCCAAATAGAATTTCGATACAAACATGTATCAATTTATATGGATCAGGGCTCTAGGTTTATAATAAAAAGGGCCTTGTTGTGAATTTCCTTTCTTCAGCTTTTAATATTTCTCCCTTTGCATGATTGCATATGCCAACCGCTGAATCTTTCATTTGATGGAAGTAGATACAATATCGCCACTAGAGTCAAGACGACAGCCAGTAAGGAATAGTTAGAGAGAAAGCACCAAAAAGAGCTTTCTCATTTCTTTCCTGCACCTACTGCTTCCACTCCATTTACCGAAAAGCTCGTAATTAAGTACTAAAAACCCCCCTCCTTCCATGATCATCTGTTGACAATGTGTAAACGAAGCTATAGGACTCCAATTATGCTTTGCACCTATTACCAACGATCAATCCAATTTAGCTGAAGTGACCCAATGAACATGCCAATTTATTCAATCTATAGATTAATTTTACAAATAGTCAATATATTAACCTTATCGTGTTCGATTCCTTTGCACTCCTAAATTATTTTATTTATTATTGTGTTGGGTAACAGCTATCAAACATTGAAATGCTAAAACCAGCTTAGCTTCGCGAAGATGTAAAATGGGCACAAAACAAAGTTGCCCACTAGGCTGCTTGAAGTGGAATTATGACCTTTTCTCCTGCAAATAACAAGACTAAGATAATGGGTTGCTATATCTATAAATTAGAAGTTTTAAAAGTTTACGGATTTAAAATAAATTTGGATCGATCCTATTTAGTGCCTAAGCAGTTAATATTTAAAGCAATTGAAGACCAAAATTGCAGTAATAATTGAATTTGTGTCACCAATCATCGTCATATAAGATGATCCGAGTCCTAACACTGAGTTTCCTTTTTGAATCATTGTATGGGTTGAAATAATGAAGTGTTTACAATAACAAAGAAAAAAATATATACATAAATTTTATGATACTTATAATATCTTCCCTCATCAGAATTCAACACATAAATTTGTGATTATTATATTGAAATTAAACGTTGTGGAGTCCTTCATGCTCATATAACAAATTATACGTAGGTTCTTTTACATTTGGAGTAACAAAATACACTAATGATCAAATTTTATGTTTTGATGTGAGTTACGTTGTAACGCATTCAAAAGCATAAGCACATATTTTATTTATTTTGTCATATGATGTGAGTCACGTGAAGTCACAGGAAGATCTGTCATTGACCTACTAAGGGATTGTTTGGTTTAATTGTTATTTTAAAATTTATTAAAATTTTGTTTGTTTCAATTTTTCGTTTCGATTTTTTCTTATTTTATAACTTATTAAAACTACAAAAAAAAATATTTTTTGCTTTTTTGTCATAATCTCCTTTTTTAATAAATAAATATTTTTTAATTATTTAATATTAATTACCAGTAATAATTATTTAATTTTATATTAATTAATATTATATAATATTTTAAAATAAAATACTCTTTTCTCAAAAAAAATAATAAAATACTCTAATATGATAATTATTGAATAAATATATTTCACATTTAAAACAAAAACTTAATCTTTTAAATTTGTTATTTATGAAATAAAATTTTTAAATATCAAATATCAATTCTAAATAGTGACATTGGTTTTTATAGTTAAAAAAAGTTTATAAATTGTATTTATTTACTTATTTATTTGATAAAATATAATAAATTTTAATTAATAATTATTAATAAATGTTATATAAGATATTAAAATAAAATTATTTACTTAATTATTTCATAAATTTAGTTAATATCTAAGTTTTATTTAATATTTTTTACTTTTAATAATAAAGGGTAATTATATTAGCATTAACAACTAAATAAATTTTATTTCTATTTAATAAAACATAAATCAAAATTAGGAAAAATTTCTAACAAAAATATAAGTAAAACAAAAGATTTTGTAAATCATATTGGTAAAAACATAAGCGTAAAATTAAATTAAATATATTGATCAAAATTTTGATATACTTTAATGTGAATTTTATAAATTTAGATAAAATTATTCATAAAATTTTCAAAGGCTATTTAAAATATTCCCAAGTACTAAATTGAATACAGTAACGGAAATGTTGATGTGTTTGATTTTAATGCACAAATTTCAAATTTATATAAAATTAGTCATTTTTTTAAAAAAGATAGGATCCTTTTTTTATGTCGATATATTTATAAACTTAACTAATATATTAACTCTTTTAATATAAATACTTTTGGCTTTAATTTGAAACCTATAACGAGAAAAATGCATGAACTATGGATGATGAAAAGTTATATATATATTTTTCCTTCAAAACTCATCTTTTTTTCGTTCTTCACATTTTTCTTTTAGTTGTTGCAGGGTTGCAATCATTTTTTAACGTGGTTCTTTAGTTTTAGAATTCAGACCATTATATTGATAGTTAGTTATTCAAAATTTTTGAATCAGCTTTTAAATATAATTTAGAAAGTCGAGCTGAAACATGATCCTGACCGCAGCAGAATAATTACGAAATTTTTTTGTATTTTGATTTTTCAAAAATCAAGATCACTTTAATTCTATAAAATGATTAATAAATAAATTATAATAAAGCATGAATTGTAACTCATACTTTATTCCGAAGCTTGATCATTTTCTTGTCGTATCCCTCGAATCGTTTTTAAAGCTCATTTCAACCACCATAGCCGCATAAATGTTTTACCTCTAACAGTATCTACACAACAAGTTGAGATAACTCTGTAACTATTAAAGAGAGGGTTAGGCAAGTAGTTGTAATATTCCATTTTCCCATACTAAGGGTTAGGACCCTAGACCACTGTATATGAGAAATAATATTGAGAAAATTATTAGGTGCATTACATTCACATGCATATCATTAGCATACACAAATAAATTTTGATTTTTGTACACATTGCAATTAATGTATATGCAGTCAATTAACATATTCCGGGGTATGAGCGATTTAAAATGATTATAATGTGAATTGTGAATTTTTATGTCTTGAATTTTTGGTTGATGGATTTAATTATTGATTTGGAATTTATTTGTTAAAATTGGGATATTTATAAATTTATGTGTATTTTTTTTACTAGGAAAAATATCAAGTGGCAAGACAAATTACTTTGTGGTAGTAGAAATAAGTGACACATGACAGTAGAAATAAATGACACGTGGCATTAGGATTTACGACAAATGGCATAGAAAATTAGGTGACAAATAGCTTGGAGATTGAAAGACAAATAGACTAGTTATTATGAGACAAATGGGAACCACAAGAACATGACATGTGGTAAGTGACAAGTGTCACAACACTTGCCACTCACCACTCATGATATATACCCTCTTGAAAGACCATCTTTGTCTTTCATTTTATTTTCTACATACTCTTTTCTTTATCATTTTTTTCTTCTCCATTCACTAAACTCACCCTCACTCTCACGAATTTGAGTTGTCAACATCCTTCATTTCACCACTCCAAAATCACGTTGTCTTCACTTTGTTGATAAAAAAAACCTAACCTTTTTCACCTTGAAAGTTAATGATTGTGTAAGCAGGGAAAACTAGGGTTATAAGATGATTTGAAGAGCTTTTGAGTCAGAAAAGTAAGTAAGATCTTGTTCTTCATGGCTTGTTTTAATAAAAGCATATATGATAATAGTTTAAGGATAGATTGATGGTGTTAATGTTGATAAAGTGTACTAAAATGTTGATCAAGAAATGTATGGATGCATTTTATGTTCTGTTTTTGGTATAAATGATCAATGATAGGTTATGAGTTATGTTATGGATGTTTTTGAGATAGAATTGAGATGAGAATGAAGTGCTTTCAAATCTAGAAAAATTAGGATTGTATGTATGATAGTATAAAGTAAATGGTAATGAAGCAAATGAGTAGATTTTTATGGGATTTAACGTAACCAATATGGAAGCTAGACTAGCATGAAATGAAGTAGCTTTATAAGACATGAATTCTGGAAATTCCAGTAGTAGTGATGTCTTTAAGTATCTGAAATTCTTGGAGAAGTGAGAAGGAAAGACTGTGCATGATCCTCGCCCTCAGTGCACGATTGTGGCCCGTTTACTTGCCTTCTATCATGATCGTGGCAAGGTCCCCTACAATTGTGAGCCTAGTTCAGGATTGATAATTTCTATTTTGTGTACATGTTGAACAAACTGGGAAAAATCACTATAATTGGTGTTTAGCTTAATAATTAAGGTTATAACATAAGAATAGATTGATGATATTAATGTAACTAATACAGAAATTTATGAGTATTGTATGAATGAAAGTGTTCTTATGAAAGTAAACGTGATCTAAAGGATATGAGTAAGGTATAATAGGTAAGAATGAATGAGAATTTGGGTATTACGTGATTATATAATGCTAGAAAAAGGATTGGAGAATATATGAATGATGAAAGTATAATTGATGATATTAGAATAATCAAGTTTCTTTGAGGTGTAAACCTAAGTGCAAGCAAGACATATATAAGTTTTAATGTTTGAATGATCAAGGCTTGTGATTAAGGACACGTACCTAGGAAAGTCAACTTGAGCATGCATTGTACATAACACTTATACATATGTGTATGATTGAATACTTATGTGATTGAGCAATTTATTAATGTGTATAAATGTGTGTATTGCATGGTTTAGACTCTCAAATAGAACGCCAGCATCCAAATGTTGTTGGTTCGTTAAGGCAATAGCTATCTGGAGCTTACTGTGAGTCAACCTAGATGTTACTCACTAGGATTGATTTGTTCTATTTAAATTTCAGCTATTGATTTGTGAATGATCTTATTATGATAATTCTGGACATTTATAGTCCGAGGAGTTAGATAATTGATATTGTATTAGAAGTGTTTCATAATTGAATGTGAATCTGAAAGAAATATGTGTACTCAACAAATATGTTGAATGTCGCACTTAGATCTAATGAATATGTGAAAGTGACTGTACATGATGAATGAAAATGATTGATTGCATATTTTGTGATTTGATGCATTACATTATTATCCATGATCAGATAAAGGAGTTATGACTGGAGTGATCAGTGAAAAAAAGCTTAAAGCTCAAAAACATATATAAAGAGCTACATGCTTGGTATATAAAATGAGATCGGTATTCACAATAGATACAGGACAGTTATTAATGAGTTGGGTATTCACAACGGATACGGGACAGTTAAAAAAATGCTTGGTCTCAAAAAAGTAACAATGAAAGTGGAGTCACATGCGTGTTGCATATACAAATGGATATGTGTTATATGAATGTTTGAAATGAATTATTTGAACTGTTCTAAATTAGAAATGTTAAATAGTGTACATAATTGTATTTGATGAAATATGATGTTCAATATGTGATGATATGATTTTTTTGTGAATTTGGAATGTGAATTATCTTTATGATTTGATATGAGTGAGCACATCGATGATGATTCACTCATTGAGTTCGCAAAATTCATCAAAATTGTAAATGTTGATTTTCGGGTACGAGGGAGACATAGTTCCTAAGGCAAACTAGTAAAAGTCTAGTTCTATCTATTTTGGACTCAAGAATGGCTCAAAGGTCAGTCAGCTGATACTGAGAATATTAATTAGAATATTTTTGTTTGGTCTTCATTTCATATAGAACTTTTTGTAAAGAGTAGTAAACTCTAAGATATTTTTGATACTGTATATATGGATTATGTAGTGAAATGCTACAGTGTAACTATGTTTTATAAATGGAATGAGGAGTTGATAATTTGAATATTTGTGTTTTATGTATAATGCCATATTAAGTGAATGTGATCTCTCTAACTTGCCGCTTTCATAAGGTATGTTTTTTAATGTCCTCAGGATGTTCGAGTATATGCCCTGTGAAGGCGTTGTGTTACAAATTTTAGTATCAGAACATAATTTGGCATCCATAGGGACATATAAGTATATAGACATGATATATAGTGAGAGACTCAGATAATAAACAAGATTATTGTTTATTATAAGTCATCCACTAAAGGAGGTTAAGTTGTTGAATCAGCTAACCTAGAGTCTATAGGAGCCAATAGAGAGTCTCCAGTTCCTCGATTTGAGCGAATGCCTCAGAGAATTCCTTAGAGGAAAGAAAGGAGAATATGATAAACTTAGAAAGCAGGGGGCTGTAGACTTCTATGAAAGTACAGACCCTGCTGAGACAGAAGGATGGTTAGAGAGAACAAAAAGGGTATTCAATCAGTTGGATTGCGAGTCAGATGAAAGGTTTGACTATACAGTTTCACTACTATAAGATCCAGCTTATCAGTGGTGAAAGACTGTTCCAGGCAATACCACCTAACCTTATAGTGTAAAATGGGAAGACTTCCTAAGAGTCTTCAAGGAGAATTACATGTCGAAAATCTACCTAGATAGGAAGATGAAGGAGTTCATAAATCTGAAGTAAGGAAGTCTCACAGTAGCCGAATACGACTTACGATTTAATGAGTTAATGGGATACGCTACTACATTGATTCCGAATGAGGAAGACAAATGTAGACAGTTTGAGAATGGGCTGAATATAGAAATTAGAACTAGGTTAGCTATTACAAATCTAAGCAGTTTCACTGAGCTAAGGGCTGCCTCGATCTGAAATTAACAATTGTTGAAAGATGGACAAGGAGAATACAAACAGGAGTTTAGAATGAAAATACCTGGTGAGTCTCAAGTCGATTCTGGCAGAAGGTTCAGTAAATGCCAGAATAGATCTTTTCAACCACCGACTAGATAGAGATAGTCGAGGTTTAGACCAAGAGGCGATTTTGTACAGACTGGTAGTATAAGAGGTCCAGTATCTAAGCAAATGCAAAAGATGCCTAACTGTGAACACTGTGGTAAGAAACATAGTGGGGAATGTTGGAAGTTATCGAGAGCTTGCCTTATTTATAGCTCTTTGAACATTAGATCAGAGGCTGTCCCATAATTTTTAGAGCACAGTCTAGAGTAAGAGGAGGAGCAGTGACTGAAATGACTGTTCAACAGAGCAGAGCTAGTGGATCTAGACAGAGAGG
>JANQBM010000221.1:26858472-26869903 GCA_025594535.1 Erythroxylum domingense
AGTCGGGAGTGGGGTGTTACACTTCACCTTCGTATAACATGTTGAACTGTGGAAAAAAATCTTTGCAAATTAAAACTCTATCTTTTTCACCACCTAAAACTCAACCTTCTCTATCCACTAAAAAAGATAAAGCTCCTCAACAAGAGTTTATTGCAACTCTTGCACTAGTATCTACTATAGAAAAATATGAAGAACAAACCCCTGAGGATTTTGAAATATCTGAACAATCTTCTGAAGAATCAGAGCTATCTGCTTATTTATCTAAATTTGCTTAGATCATGATGACTATGCCTGAAACATCTCAACCAACTAAAGTTGAACCATATATCAGTGAAGTTGAATATACAGGAACTGAACCGTTTAGACCCTCATCATTACCAGTACACGTACCACCAACCAAACCTACTTTAGGACCCTTGTTTACTTTTGATGATATTCCACCCAAAAAATGGAGAGAATGTTTCTATGACTTTGGATTCTGGATCAACTTATAGCTCACTCAACCAAATAATCCTTTAAGGGGTATTTTTTCCAAATTTACTTCTCATTTTACTGGTATTTTACGAGAATGGTGGCAAAGTCTAGATGATCATCACAGACTCTAGTATATTCAAGTCATCTTTATAGGAATTCTTCTTGGAGTCATCTACAAAGAATTTATTGGAGATTTTTAGCTCATTGACAAATAAATCAGGTAAGAATACTTTGAAATTAAGTGTTGTTCATTAGATATAAGAGGTCTACAGAAACATTTTCAATGTATGACAGAAAGATATTATCTTTTTAATGTTTTTAATAATGTCAATCTTCGTTATACATTCATCTCATCTCTTCTAAAAGAATTACAACCTAACATCCAAAGAACTATTGCAGTGCTATGAAGAGATATGAGAGAAATATCCCTTGGAGAAACTTATCAGCTTGCCTTAGCTTCTATTGATAAACTTTGTGATGAAAAAACGTTTTTCTAAAACATGATCCAAGGTGGTCCTTTGCTAAAAAAGGTTTATAAAAAGCCTTATTCGAAGATTAAGTGAAAGGATAAAAAGGAATGTGATTGTCGTACTAAAAAGAAGTATAGTCACAAGAAATTCTCCTACAGAAAGTTCCACAAATGAAAAATTTCCAATAATGGTTATCCTGAGCCATCTAAAAGAAGAAAACAATGAAGATTTGTTCGATTTTTTAAAATACAAGCTCCATAGGAAAAAAGGTAGATCATTGTTTCATTTGTGGAAAACTAGGACATTATGCTTATTAACGTCCTAATAAGACCAAAAGAGATTTGAAATTATTGGAATCCATTAAGGTTATAATGCCTATCTATAAAACTGGTAATATTGAAAACTTCATTGAAGAAAAATCCAATGAAGATGAGGAAACAAAATTTTTTGTTCCAATAAACTCTTCTGATGACAAGTTTACATACGCTAATGACCTAATTGATGAAGATAATGAGGATAATTACTTATACATGCTATAACAAACTTGTTTTAAGGTAGACCCAAAACTTATCGCTATTCCCCGTCCTTTTCTCCATATCCAATTATAATAACAAGATAAATATGATAAGTAAATAAAGACTATTAAATATTTGAATACTGGATCCTCTCAGAGTATTATGAAGCCCAACATCTTACCTGCTAAAGCCTGGATATCACATGATGAATATTTCACTGCTAATGATGGAAATTCATTCAAAATTGGGCTTATCACGAAAAAGAAATTAGGGATAACATTTGTTCCTGATCGTGTTGTTTGGAATAAAATTCTTGGCATTCATATACTTGGCCCACATATCCTAATTGGTATAGATGGTTATTGCAAAGCATTTCTATTACAAACCTTACCTAAAGGGATTAAATGTCGAGCCAACTTCAATACTTACACAAATATATGTAATATATTTGAAGTCACCTAAGTACCTCCTCCATATGAAACATTACGGGATTAATTTTTAAAGCACTACCCTAAGACCTATGCACAGTTCTCTTATCCCAATGCTTTTTGGAAAAATCCACAATTCTTTATTCATCTACCATTTAAGAAGAATGAAGACATTAATCCTAAAAAGGCTACTATTCCTAGCAAAAATCCTCATGATTTAAAGTTAGCACAGGAAGAGTGTGCTATCTTACTCCAACGATGATTAATAGAGCCCACAAAATAAGACTGGGCTTGTCAAGCTTTCTATTTGAACAAAAGAGTAGAACAAAAAAGAAGGAAAAAGAGGATGGTAATTGATTATAAATCTCTGAATGTATTCCTTTAGGATGATAAATTCCCACTACCAAAAATCAATACGTAGGTCATGTTTCTTAAAGAAGCAACAATCTTTTCAAAATTTGACGTGAAAGTAGGATTTTGACAATTAGGTATAGATCCAAAAGAAAGATACAAGACAACTTTCTGTATTCCTAATGCTCAATACCAATGGAATGTAATGCGATTTGCACTCAAGGTTGCTTAATCACTATTCCAAAGGTCTATGACAAAAATCTTTGAACCCATTCTTTCCAGTACCTTGATCTACATTGATGACATCCTCTTATACTCCAAAACCCATGAAGATCATAAGGTTCTACTTGAATCATTTTTGGATCTTACAAAGCAATATAGAATTATGCTCTCAACCAAGAAAAGTCACAAATAGAATTTTTGAGTATGAATTTCCATAATTGATTTTATCAACCTAGTCCACATATAACAAGTAAGTTAGTACATTTTCCTGATAAAAATATCAACATGAAACAAATCCAGCAATTCCTTGAATTGTAAATTACATTAAAGATTTCATCCCCTATGTGTCTGTTTACGTAACTCCCTTATCCAAACTGCTAAGAAAGAATCAACTACCATAGAGTAAAGAACAAACCAGAGCTATATAATACTTAAAATAAGGAAGTCAGAATCTACTCCCTTTAAAGATTCTTGACAAATGCCAATGCATCCTTTAAAAGAATGCTAGTGATCACTATTGAGGTGCCATCTTGACAGAAGAAATTGATGGGAAACAACATTATTGTGGCCATGCTAGTGGCTAATTTAAGGAGTCAGAAAAACACTATCACACCATCTATAAGGAAATCTTAGCAGTGAAAAAGGGCATCAAAAAATTCAATTTCCACTTGAGCCCTTATCACTTATGATTGAAATGGACAACTTTCCAAAGATTCTTGAGTCTAAAAGGAAGATATTACGTTATAGTCAATTACTTCGTTGGCAAGATTGATTTTC
Organism: Erythroxylum domingense; assembly: GCA_025594535.1. Classification (NCBI taxonomy): domain Eukaryota; kingdom Viridiplantae; phylum Streptophyta; class Magnoliopsida; order Malpighiales; family Erythroxylaceae; genus Erythroxylum; species Erythroxylum domingense. The sequence goes on from JANQBM010000221.1 coordinate 26,861,710, forward strand.
ATGCTATAAATTCACCATTTTCCATATCAAAGGTCACTACAACATCCTTGCCAATTTTCTCCCACGACCTAGAAAACCAATCCAATTGCTCCCTCCCATACTTAGAAAACCAATTCCTCTCACTCTTCTTATCATGGAATTTTCACAGTATGCTAGGATAAAAAAATCCTTGCCTTCAATCGCTAAAACTCCTTCAACCATAATAGATGACATTGTTGTTCTCCTTCAAAAAGCCTACTTTACTACCTCTATCTTGTCCTCACTAACCTGAACATTCCTCCACATCCCCATTAGTTTGACATGTTAACACTTTACCGAGTCCTTTACCATCCTTTTGATTCCCTTTTTGAGCCATCAATGTGGCACTTATGGGCTTTATCTGTCCTATATGCTTGTCAAATTTTCCTATCTCCTTTATATGTGTATAAACATCTTGCTAATCCAGCCAACACTAGCTCTCTCCTATGGACATTCCTAGAATGGTTCCAGTCTCTACTTAAATATCATATTCATCTTGGACACATCCTCAACATATATCAACTATATGATATTCCTTTATCTGATTAAAAAGCCCAGTAAATCTTCATTATCCACTGTCTATAAAGCTTGACTGAGAATGGTTATATTTGCACCATTAATCATTTTCAAATTTGGTTAACTTTTATTAACTGGCCCAAACATTAGAAAAGACTTGATATGTGATCTATAATATTTTCTAGATCACCTAAACCATTATCCCAAAACCATCAAGCCAACACCTTGTACATCAATGGGTCCATACCTAGGTGACTTGGCCCTTCTGGAGACCATTTCCCCAACTGCTAGATATTGGTCTTTCGTTGACCAATTTGCTTATATAGGATTTAACATCATGACAGGAGAACTGCCATATCCACCTGGCTTTGAGCCCAAGCAACATTTTGAAATTGGACAAAGCTCCATAATTTAATAATGCAAACTTCTTGATTATTTTCAAGATGTTGAAGATCCCTGGCCTCCAGTTTGGATTGAAACAGAAATAGCCCATTTTATTAAAAAGATGGAAAAAATGGATGATGGAGTGTCTAATTATGATGACAGTGGTAGACCTCGATCTCTTTTTGAGCCTCCCTGTTAATATATTCCTTCTTATCTTTTAAGAATATTACTGGGATCTCGTGTTTCTAATGATTATTACTTTTATTATGTACTTTTTTATTCTATTTTGAATTATTGTACTAAATAGGAATCTTTTTGAAAAGTTGTTTGTCCTATTTCCCGTGCTTAATCTATAAAAGCAAGGTTTCTCTTTTGTTGGAGATTATCAAAAAATTCAATAAAATAATGTTTGTTTTCTATCTTATGGATTCTTTATAAGTTCTCTCTCTCTCTCTCTCCCCCCTGCAAGCTTGATTCTTGAATAATATAAGAACCAACCATAAAGAAAGACAAGTATGCTCTACACTTACCTTTTCATGAGGATTCTGTATATCAAAAAGTCTTGAATTATAGATCCTGTTTAAGGTCAATGATAAACGGGAAAAGATTAGTCAATTTATATTTCTAAAAGGTAGGCTTTGAAAATTGAAGCCCAAACAGAGAAGAAAGGCTTGTGTCTTAGCTAGCATATCTGAAACCTAAGTTACAACCAATCTTTGTTTATCTTTGATCTTTTATGAAAATCTGTTTTATAAACCGCTTGACTAGTATAAATAGCTCCCTTAAGCCTTGCTAGTTAAATATTTGATGAGCCTTAGTGTCATAATGAGAAGAGCTGTAACACCCCACTACCATAAAGTATATACCCTAACATCCAGAGGACATTCAAGAACATACCCTATGACAATGGCATGTTAAAGCAATCTCATTCACTTATTATGGAATCTCACATAAAATAAGTAATCAAAAGATCAACTCTTCCCATTAAATTCATAAACATTACATTCATTACAACATTACACTTTATTAAACACATTTTACATCATCACAAGCATATGAGAGTCTACTACTCTTTTTACAAAAATTTCTACATAAATAAGGAACTATACAAAAACATTTTATCTAAACTCCTCAGTATTAGCTGACCAACCTTTGAGCCATTCTTGAGTCTAAAATCGATAGAACTAGACTTCTACTAGTTTGCTTTAGGAACTATGTCTCCCTCGTACTTGGAAATCAACATTTGCAATTTTGATAAGTTTTGCGAACTCAATAAGTGAATCATCATCGATTTGCTCACTCATATCAAATCAAAAAGACAATTTACATTCCAAATTCATAGACAAATCATATCGTCATATATTGAATGTCACTTCACATATCATTATATTTGATTAAATACAATTGTGTACACTATTTCAAATTTCTAATTCAGCTTAGCTCAAATAATTCATTTCAAACATTCATATAGTACATATCAATTTGTATATGCAATGCATATACGACTCCACTTTCATTGTTACTTTGTTGTGATTAAGTGCCTTTTTAATAGTCCCGTATCTGTTGTAGATACTGGGCTCATTCACAACTATCCTATATCTATTGTAGATACTGGGTTCATTTTATATAATGGGCCTGTGACTCTTTATATGCATTTATGAGCTTTAAGCTCTTTTTCATTGGCCACTTCGATCACAAGTCCTTTATATGATCATGCATAACAATGTGATGAAATGCATAATTTCATATATTACACTTTTAATAACTTTCATTCATTTTAGACAAAGTCATTTTTCATATTCATCGGACCTAAGTCCGAAATTCAACATATTTGTTGAGTACACATATTTCTTTTAGATTCACATTCAATTATGAAACATTTCCAATAAAATCTCAATTATCAAACTCATCGGACCATCAATGTTCGGATTTATCACATTCACATTAATAATAGTTCAATAATTGAAATTTAAGTAGATATAATCAATTCTAGTGAGAAACATCTAGGTTGACTCACAGTAAGTTCCAGATAGCTATTGCCTCGATGAACCTGCAATGTCTGGATGCTAACGTTCAACTTGAGTGTCTAAATCATGCAATACACACAATTGTACACATTACTAAGTCGATCATTCACATAAGTATTCGATTATACACATATGTATATGTGTTATGTACAATGCATGCTCAATGACATTCCCAGGTATATATCCTTAATCACAAGTCTTGATCATTCAAACATTATAACTTGTATATGTCTTGCTTGCACTTAGGTTTACACTTAAAAAAACTTTATTATTCTAATATCATCAATTATACTTTCATCATTCACATACTCTCCAATCCTTTTTCTAGCATTATAATCACACAATATCGAATTTCTCATTCATTTATAACTTATACTCCTTACTCACTTTCTTTAGATCACATTTACTTTCCTAAGAACACCTTCATTCATATAATACTGATAAATTTCTAAATTAGTTACATTAATATCATCAATCCATTCTTATGTTATAACCTTAATTATCAACCTAAACATATCAAGCTCTTTAACCAATTAATTAAGCAACAATCTAGGTTCATTCCAAGCCTTAATCAAGTCCAAATACATTAATTTAGAGTGATTATTTCTCAGTTGGTTCAACATGTAAACAAAACAGAAATTATCAATCCAGAACTAGGCTCACAATTATGGGAAACCTTGCCATGATCGTGACAAAAGGCAAGTAAACAAGCCACGATCATGCATTGAGGGCCATGATCATGCACTGTCTTTCTCCTCAATTCTCCATGAATTTCACATACTTAGAGACATCAATACTATTTGATTTTTTCCCCATAATTCATGTCCTATAAAGCTACTTTATTTCATGCTAGTCTAGCTTCCATATTGGTTACATTAAATCCTAAACAAATATACTCATTTGCTTCTTTACCATTCATTTTATACCATCACACATGCAGTCCTAACTTTTCCAAATTTGAAAACACTTCATTAACACCTATTTTTAGCATGAATTCATCATCAATTATACTTCAAATCCCAAGTTAAATCATCTATGTATCAACTTATAACCCATAATTTTCATACACTAAGAACAAAGCAAAAAAAAATCCAAGTTCATCTAACATATTCCAGCACACTTCATCATCAATATCATATACATTTCATTCCAAATCAATCATCATTCTCATTCTATAAAACATGCCATAAAGATTAGATTTCTACTTACTTATTAAACTTCAATTTCAACTCAAAACATCAAGGTAACCTATCCCTCTAAGCAAGCAAAATCAACACAATTTCAATGTAAAAATGAGCTGGTTTTCGGTAGCAAGATGAAGACCACTATGAGCTAGTTTCTTAGTTGTTTTGTGAAGGATAAAAGTGTGGATTTAGGGTGGCAATTTAGCTCGGGTAAAACCAGATTATAGAGAGAAGATAGAAGCAATTTCGGTGGTGAACAAAGGATAAGTCAGTAGAAACATTTTCTGCATTAGCTTAGCTTAATAAGGTGCAAGGTGTCCCTATAAGACCTAGACATATGTCATTTGGCATGTAAGCCATCTATCTCTTCCAATAGCTGCCATTTGTCACCTAGTTTCTAGTCCACTTGTCACTCTATAATTGATCCATTTGTCAATTAATTACTAGTCCATTTCACTCAATTTTCTATACCAAATGTCACTCAATTAATAGGCTTAGTCTTCCTAATTTTTCATGTATCAATTTATCTTACAACTTGGCATTTTTCCTAGTCCAAATGTACATATTAATTCATTACTCTCCTAATTAATAACAATTAATTCCAAATTACTAATTGGAATCCAATCAAACCAAAATTTAAGACAACAATTCACAATTCACATCATGTTCACTTTAAATCTTTTATACCCCATAATATGTCAATTGAGTACTTATACTATCTTTATAATGTGTACAAATTATAAGTCATGTGTGTATACTAATGGTATGCATGTGAATGAAATGCATTTCCTAATTTCTCAATAATATTTCTCATGTAATTCGATAGTTTAAGGCTCTAACCAATGAAAACGGGCTATTACAAGAGCCTTTCTTAATTTATGTGGTCTAATAATGTCATGTACCTTTGGTATCAGTTATCCCCATATGCCCTTTGACCAAAGTTATGAATACCGTACCGGGCTCGGTACCGGATTGAGTTATGGAATAGAACTGTACCGATACCAGTCGGTACCGGGTACCGTTTCGGGTAATTTTATAAATTTATGAAATAGTCCTTAAAATTTTTAAAAATTGCAAAATAGTCCATATTGATATATTGTACAGTTGTACTATATACTTTACTAGTTTACTGTTTACATCAACCATGCTTTCAAAAATCTTAATAATAAATAATAATGACAATTAATATGAAATAACAATAATTTATAAATATTTTACATATAAATAATAACCACAATTAATATAAACAAAAACAATCATCATTATACAATTATAAAATTAAGAATAATACAAAGTATTTAAAATATTACAATAGCACAATTTCATCATTTTAATAAATAATATTACATCAAAAGATTCAAAACATTCGATAAAAAGAACAATAAATATTACAAAAAGAGTTGATAACAAACAATCAAGTAGAAGTTAAACCTGAAACAAAAATATTACAGTTACATTATATATATATATATACAATTTAACATAAACATCAAATATAAGTAAAATTAAAAGAAGAGAAAAAATAAAAACCTGAAATTCAATCGTCAATGGGAGGATACCCACTAGAACTGCACTCACCCCAGTGATCATTTGGTATAAAATCCTCATCATTGAGAGGAACTTCATCATCATTATCATTCAAATTTAATGCACCAAATGACATGTCAATACTTTCCCTTCTAAGATTATCTTCCAAATCCAAATCATTCACATCAACCAAATTGGGTTCTTCAGAAACCCAATCCGCCAAAATATCAATATTATCAATGACAATTGGATCATTTGAATTATTTGTGCTATTAAGACTCCAAGTAAATAATTAACTTTAATTATTAGAAATTTATAAGAAATTATATTGAAATTAATAATGAAATAATGAAAATAACATACCTTTCTCGAAGCTTTAAATTCTAATGAACATAAACCAAGTCATTCAACCTCTTATACTCCATTCTATTTCTTTTCTTTGAGTGGATAAATTCAAATGTGCTCCAGTTTCGTTCACACCCAGTTGTGCTCATACACTGACTTAAAATTCGAATCGCAAACCTTTGTAATTCTGGAACATTATTTCCAAATTGATCCCATCAAGAAACTGCAAGTTATAAGATAACAAAAGTAGTGTTATAAACAAAATAAAGTGATAATTAATTTTTAACAAATAAGAAATAGGAAATAATTAATACTTGGAGAAAGTTTTCCTCTTTGTGGAATAGCAATCGACATTCCAAAATCCCCATAAGACAACTTGTAAAGCTCCATTTTTGAGCTTAAAAGATTTTGCATCGCATCATGAGGAACAATTGTTGTAATTGTGAAAAGTATTCCTCCATTAACTTCATCTTGCTTTGTAAGATCTAGTCTAAAATACACACTAGGATTCAAAAATGCCCTAGTTGCAAAGAATGGAGAAGAAAGTTGTCTTTCCCTTCTCTCATTAATGATTGAGAGATATGGTGTGTATAAAGAAGGCCTATTTTTCAGATTGGCCTTGATTACTTATGTCGCTCTTTCCATAGCATAAAAAATATAACCCATTGTTGGCTTTTCTTCACTATCAGCCAACTGAAGCACTCTGACCAAAGGCTCACAAACTCAGATAATAAATTGACATTGCGACCAAAATTCTCTATCTTTTAGTATAATACTACAAACTTCCACTCTAGCTTTAGACCTAGCATGTTGAGATGTAACCCACTTATTACTTGTAAACATTTGCCTTAACTCCTTCTTCAACGAAACAAAAGACTGAAGTGATAAGAAATTTATTGTAAATCTTGTCATAGCAGGGCGATATAAATTCTTACCATTGGTAAATTCCCTTCTCATCAAATTCAAAATGCATGCACGATTATAAATGAAATTTGTCACCTTTTTAGCCTTCTGCATAGTCTTATCAATAACAGGAAAATACCTAGGATCTCCTATATTCTCTAGTACTAAGTCAATGCAATGTGCAACACAAGGAGTCCAAAAAAATGAATTATAGTTTTTCTGCAACCTTTTCCCTACCGCTTTATAAGCGGAATCATTGTTAGTAATAAATTGAACAATATTTTTCGGCCTTACTTCATTCACAACTTCATTAAATATCCCAAACAAAGTCTCAGTATTTCTAATAAGGCCAGATGCATCAATAGATTTCAAAAACATATAACCATTTGAAGAATAAACCAAAAAATTTATAATACGCTCTTGTCTCCTATTTGTCCAACCATCACACATAATTTAACAACCATAGGTACCCCAACTCACTCTTCTTTCAGTCAAATAATTTCTAATTTCAGAAACAGCATAACTCAAAAGTTTACCTCTTAAGTCATCAATCGATGGCCCTTTGTGTCCTAGACCATAAGAGGCTATTGCATCGATCATTGGTTGATAATAATAAGACTGAGAAGCATTGAATGACAAACCTGTATCATACCACCATCTAGCTACTGCCATATCGACATTGTGAGTCGCATCTCTTGATTGTATTGCACTACGAATTGAAGGTTGGGCTCCAGGAGTTGTTTGTGGTGCAAAGAATCTAGTCACCTGACTCACCTACCTTCTTCTCTTCCTCACATCAGATTCTTAATGATCCTAAAGCTGAGATGGAACACTACCAGAACCACTACCACTACCACTTCCACCTTCAACATTTCCATAATCACCACGGAAACTAGAAAACAAACTTCCACTACCAATTTCAAAATTCAATCTTCCCCTTCTATCTTTCTTAAATTGATGTTCATCAAGCAATGTTTTCATCTGCCACTTCACATCATGACTTACTTTTTTACATGCTTCCACTTCTCCTTTAACCCCAGCTAAATGTCTTTTCAATCGGCTGATTCTTCCACCTTTCAAATGCTTGTTACAAAACAAGAAAATGATATGATTCTTTTGACTGAGAACCGTACCAGCGTGAGCCCAAGCTAGATCACTAGATCTTCCTGAAGTAGGTTGATCGAGAGTATTTGAATTTCCTTCCATTTATCTGTACACAAAAATAAATAACACATAATTTCAGTACACAATGACAATATGCATATCCATCTTATATAATATAACTCATTC
>JANQBM010000221.1:26870003-26886698 GCA_025594535.1 Erythroxylum domingense
CAAAACAAAACAATCAATATTCACTAATTAATCCATTCCAAAACCGTGACTCCACCAACACCAACTTCTTCAACAGTCTAACTTCAACCTCCAAATCCAATCCTCCACCCACCGACAGCATATTCATCAACACTAATACACAAATCCAAATATGCAAATCCAATCCAATCCACAATACAAAAAAACATTGCAAGATTTACCAGTAATTTTTGGAAACACCAAGAAGAGAACAGATCAACTCATCAACCAACAAAATCAAGTATCAACACACCCAAATTTTTTTTAACCGTCAGGTGACTTGAGTCTTCTCTTTGCTATTCGGGTTGGGGCTTCGAGTTTTCCGTTGTCCAAGTCTAGCTGTCCACCTGTGAGTGTCGGAGGGTCGGTGGTGGTGTGGTGGTGCAGACTTGCGGTGGTGCGGCAAGGAGGAGAATTACGGAGTGCGGACTTCGCAAACCTAGATCTACACGATGAGGCAAGGAGGAGAACCAGAGAAGACAACAAGCAAGCGTCGGCTGCAGTGAGATGATCCAGACACCGGTGAGAGATACGGTGAGAGCGAGAGAGTGAGAGAGAGAGGGTGAGAGTTAGAGAGAAAAGCTGAAGAGGGGTGGTAGTAGTCGGGGTCCAAGGGGGTGGGTAGATTTTAGGTTAATTTTTTATTTGCAAATTAGTCCTCCGAGTTTTTAAAAATTTCGAAATGACCCGAAATTTTTTTGTATGTTGGGTACCGGTCGGTACTCAACAGAAAACCCTGGTACTAGCCGGTACCGAAGTTGGGATCTAGGTACTTGTCTCGAGCTGGTACCGGCCAGAACGGTACTGATCCCATAATCTTGCCTTTGACCAAGGGTAGTCTGAATGGTTTATAAGGTTTTAAAATAATAATATTTAATAATATATAATCAATTATTTTATTATATAATATTATATTTCAATTTTTAAATATATTTAGAATAAGTTATTAACTGACCATCAATATATGTTCTTGATTCATTCATCATATCAAATAAATTTTCTTTACATATTGTTTTTTCAAATTCATTACAATCAAGATCAAGTAATAATTCTTCTTCTTTGATCTAAAAATCAGTATGGCCATTACAATCAATATAATTTAAATCATATGTTCTCTTCTTACTAAGTATTTTAAATATCTAACAGAGAAATAAAAAATTAATAAAAATATAATTATTTTAAATAATAATATTCAATAAATAAAATACATATTCTTCATCCTCAGATTATATGTGTCATAAGTAAGGTATTTGAGTCTCTGATATTTAAAATAATTTCATTTCTTTGTATGAACACATTAAGAAAAATACTCTAATTACTTTCACAATATGATGAAAAATTCATTTGACTGAGTAATCAAATAATATGTTTTTTAATGTTAAAGCACATTTATTAAATATTCTCTCATACTCATTTGTGATTTAAATTAATTTCTATAATAAAATATAATCAATAAATGAAGAATAAATTTAAATTTATGAAAACTTACTAGGCTATATTATTTTTGCATAAGTTCTCTCTTTATAGATGATATAAAAAAACTCTTTAAACCTTCATAATATAATCTAATTTCATTTGTTGCCTATAATTGTATTTTCTTAGAAAAATACCTTGCATTTAAGTATATAAAAAAGACAACCCATAATATCAACATCAATACATGCATCTTCACTATATAAGCAATAAAGATTGAGAAAGTAAGTTGTTAAGTAGATCCTTTAAATAAAATGCTTATCCCATCCCCGATTAAGAATATCTGTATAAGGCATATAAAATTTTTTTGTTCCCTTTAAAAAAATTCATAATTGTATTGCAAATTCTATACACGCGATCATATATATAACCTAAAGATGACTTCTCATCTGAGGAAAACAATCCTCAATAATCTTATAAATGGAGTTATAATCTTCACAATTATCAGGTATCCAAAAATTTATTATCTAGAATATTAGTATAAACTTATTTTCCTTTTGTACCCTTATAACTAAAATTTGAAGTACTTGTTGATGATCATAGACACTTTTCAAAGTTATAAATGTCGTTGCAAACTTAGTAGCAGTAAGATGAACAATATCAAATTTGACAATAACATAACATTTTGTAAAATACAATTCCAATTTTTCTGAAATATTGTTCCAAAATGCTGTTTGACATTAAACTCATAATATACAAGTTTTTATTTTCCTTTTTCTTTTTTTCTTAAACAATAAAAGTGGTGACAATAAGTTTTCTGAGAACTTTTAGACTAAAAATAAGTCAACCATTAGAATTGGTACTATAGGATACCTCTCAAATCACTTTTAAAAATAAATAGTGGAGGCATTATTATTACATGACTTTTCTTGCTCAACATAGCCCACCATTAGTTTCTTTACCATATGTTACACTAGGTCTAAAGTCACGGAGCTGGTTCTCCATTGCTTACCTGTGACTAGTTAAACACTATTTACGGAGCTGGTTTTGCATCACTTACCCGTAACAGGTTAACTGCTATAGACAGGTAATTAGAAGTTGGTTCTGCATTGCTTACCCGTAATAAGTTAACCGCTATAAACCAATAGTTATGGAGCTAGTTTTGTATCAGTTATCCGTAACAATTCACAAAGCTAGTTTTGTATTACTTACCCATGATTATTAACCATTATTTATGGAGATGATTCTGCATTACTTATTCATAATAGATTAACTACTATAAATATACCGCTATAATAACATGTATAAGCCTATCGTTGTACCATAGGCAAAAGCCACTCTTACATTTACAACCCATCTTTTTTCCTATATCAAGTATGGAAGGATTCATAATTGAATTATTTCAATGTAACTCCCAATCATATAAATTTAACTTTCAAATTAGAACTCATATGTTTACAAAGCATAAAGTTATGCTAGCAATATTCACTTGTAAAATATCATTTGCATAAAACTCAGCATAAATATTCATTTCAAGATCTAATGAAAACCATTTGCATAAAATCAATTGAAAGTACACTCAAATGTTATCAATTCTTTTGCAAAGAATTTAGTCATATAAAATAATTAAAATACACTCACAACTTGCTAGTCTCCATAAATAGAAACTATTTACATAAAATCAATTTAAAGAACAGTCCCATGTCATTAATTCTTTTGCAAAGAATTTAGTAATATAAAACAATTAAAATGTACTCACAACTTGTTAGTTTCCTTTTCACTACTTCAAAACCCTTTAGTTGGCTTTGTTTTTTGAACCTAATACGAATACATTCAACTTCTTAACACATTTTCCAATAAAATACACCATAAACAATGTCAACTTCATTACTTTCCACATACACTCCATATACTAATTTTTCTCCAAATAATAACATAACACTTCATTTAATAATTCCAATACCACAAATACACTTAATGACCATCTTTAATCACTTTCTCATGGTCATTACATCATAACCATGCTTTTATACTAAAATGCCTTTAAGGCTAAACTTAAAATATTTAACTTAAACATTTCCAGTTCAATTCCATATAATTTCTAACACTTAAAACAATCCAAATATACTTCCGTGACATTTTAATACAACATTTAAGCCATAAAATTTCATTAACAATATTTTTACAAAATCATGCACTTTAGGTGTAATTTCAACCAAAACCAATTCCAAATAATTTTTTTAATTTTTTCTTTTCTTTACTTCATTAGCATCAAAATCATGATATGAACATCATAAAACATCAAAGTAGAATTTTGGATCATAATACTTTAAAAACCCTAACAATGATTGAAAACTCATCCAATCATTTCCAAGGTTTTTCTTCCATTCTTTCATCAATATATTAACTTCCTAATGCCATTCATTACTTTTAAACCATCCAATGACAAAATAAAACACTCTAGGCAACAGGTGTCACCTTTGACCATGTTTGAGCAAGGTTCCACACTTTGGGTTTTCTTAATTTTCTTCTCCCAATCACTTCCAATGTATAAAACATTGATATCTCATCAAAAGGGTGCAATTTAGACCATTAAAACCAAATCTACCCTATAACCCAACAAATCAAAATTTTCAACAAGAATAGTATGCTTTCCAACTCATTTTCTTCTTCTTCTTCACTTGAATGGCTATGGAATCTTGTTAGAAGCTTGATTGGAGGTGGAAAAGCATGAAAAATTCCTTGGATCATTTCTCTATAGCTTAGCCATAGCTCTCTCTTCTCCTTTCTCTTTCCTCTTTTTTTTCTCTCTTTTCCTTCCTTTCTCCCATCAATGAGCGAATCCCACTCTTACTTCTATCTTATTTTCTTTTAGTTTTGGTTCTTTAATGCCACTCTCATAGCACTCTCACAAAGTGAAGTAAAATGTCTTAAATTTTGTTTTTTTATACTCATTTAATGGATTACAAGTGTCATCTTTCTATTTGTCATCACTAATGACTGAACAAAAATATGTAATTTTCTCATTAGTCATCTCTAATGACTCATCAATCCATAAATATGATGTAAAAAGAACAAATTGCCCTTTGATGAGTACAAAAAGACCAAATTTCCCTTTAATGCATTTAATTCACTAGCTGATCGAATTAAATTTCGAAAATATTTCATAACCGTCTTATTATCAAATTGACTATGAAATACTCTAATTAGGATCAATACTTTTTGATTGAATGCTTTTTAAAAAATTTCGAATGAGTTTGAATTCATCAATACCCATTATTTTCCAAAAAGGGCATTTTAGTCCTATTCAAACAACCTCTATTTTGACTTGTTTCAATTCCTATAGACTCCAATCCTAATTTTAGAGTTGTCTTTGTATTTTGAAATTATTCAGTTACTTTTCGGTTGCCCAAAAGAATTTTTGGATTGAATATGGAAATCATTAAATGCCACTAAAATCATCCAGATTTTATTCAAAAGTGTCACCTAAATCTCCAAAGCATATTTCAAGGCTTTTAAAACTTGTTTGGAATCATTTTGTAGCTTTTTGAATTTTTAAAAAATTTTCCAAGAAATTTTTGGTTGAGTTTAGAACCATCCCTGGTTTATCCTTGATCTCCATTATGACCTCAATAATACTTTTAACCGTTTATAGCTTGACACATGAACTTGTGTAATACCAAGTGTTCGGGGCTTCGAATAATGTTATTGTGGGCATTTTTAGTGTCAAATCTCTCCAGCCTATTCAATTCAGTCTAATAGTGAGTGGCAAGAAAGTCATCATGCTGATCTACTATGGTTGAGTTGGAAAATCCACTGATTTCACACAAAATGTCATACTCTAAGCCATTTAGTTGACCTGGAAATTGAAACCATAGGTCCTTAGGGTTGGTTGGCTAGTATTGAAGGGAGGTGAAGAATTCTAGGGTTAATTCTTCATAAACAACATAACTAAATCACTTAAAAATTTCCCAATGAATTGTTACGGCTAAAGCTTCATCCCATTCTCTCAATCCAATTATTCCTAACGCATAAAAATCTAATTATTTATGCACAATTATGTTCTTTAAACTAAGGGTGTGGTAGCAGTTACCTTCCTCCTTTGAGTAGATCAGGAAATGTCCTCTATAATTTGCCGCTCAATTTCTTTGCCTATGACTCAATACTTGGATCTTGCCCTTAGGTTGAGTACATTGACTGTTTGCTTAACACATAAGCTCACTGGATTGAGAGTTTTGAGGAAATTTTTGGGAGTGATAAAGGCTTAAGATGGTTGTAGAGAGAGAAGTGAGAGAGAATTGAGTTCTTATGTTTAGAGAGAGAGTGAGAAAATAAACCAATTTCGCTCCTTTTTCCTCCTTTCACTTCCAAAGTCCCTCCATACCTTATAATTATATTACCACCTGATTTTTTTCCTTATCAACCCATTCTCATTCGTATTGAAAAAGGGAAAAATAAGAATCCCTAAGTCCTCCTCATGTTTCATCTCTTCCAGGTGTTCACTCAATTAAAAAAAACACAATAGAAGTAATAACGTACTCTAGTACAAAAGATGAACAAATAAGAATTGAAAATCGTCATTTGCCTCTCATGCAGTGCTTTGTTTACCGTCACTAGCTCGACGTCCTTTGTTGGCTCATGGTGGTTTAAATGGGTCATGTGTTGGTAGCACCATTAGAACTTTCATAAATTTTACCCTAGCTATCAGACTATACTTCTCACCACCCTTCTTTTTCTATTTTTTCTTCTTTCGAGTCTTTTGCCTAATTAGAGATTCCTCTAATGACTTCTTACAAGGATTACCCTACCTAACTTCCTTACAAGATTCATCGCTCTTTATAGCCCTCGTAGATCTGGTAGAAATTGCTTTTAATCTTGGACACTTTAAATGCACTTTGAACGGTAGCTAAAAATGGCCTCCTTAGGATAATAAGGTCTCCCCATCTTCTTCAATGTTCAAGATTACAAAATCTGTAGGAAGATGAACTTATCTACTCTAACCAAAAAATTGAGTACACCTCTTGGATGGTGGATTGATCTATTGGTCGTTTAATATGCATCTGAGTGTGTGTTATATCTCCAAACTCCATCTTTTTATACAATGTATAAGGCATCATACTTATGTTGGCTCCTAGATATGCAAATATCTTATCTATTCTAACACTACCAATAATGCATGGGATGTAGAAATATCCTAGATCATCTTGTTTTTGAGGTAGTCCTATTAATTTACTGGAGTTAGTTGTGCATAGCAATTTATTCTCCAACTTCCCTTGTATAGATTTGGTTAGAGCGAGTTGCACTTTTAATTGCTCCATTATATCCAGAAATTCATTTAATTAAGCTTCCTTTGATTTTTGTATTGTGTGAATAAGGTATGGAATTGAAGGCTGATATCTTTTAATTTTAGTTAGGTTGTATTTATTCTGTAGGGAACCGTCATTGGTCTTTCGCCTTCCTTCTTCTCCATCATCGTTAACTTGATCGGAACTATCTTCACCATCTTAGATGATCACGATTGTTATTTTCTATGTATTTATATTAGTGTTACTAGGAAGGGTTCTCACACTTCGTGTTGACAACGCGTCTACTAATTGGATCATTTAGGCTTCTAAATTGTGTATGGATGAGGTGTGATTCTTTGTCACTTGTTCAAGTTTTCCTTTTAGCCTCTTATGGGTGTCTTCCATGCCTTACTCTTTTCCAAAATTCTAATCTACATTAAATTTTGTTTCTCTTGTGGGAAACTAGGTGGCCCTTGAAGTCGAAATTGACTTCCTGTATTGTTCGATCAAGAAAAATTTGGGTGATTCTTCCACCTAGGCTTGTAGTTGTTTATGTAAGGGTTATTCTCTCCTCCTCAACCATATTATGCTCCCATATAATTCAATTGTTTTGGTTTATGATCCTTCATCAAAAAACAATCAATGGTGTCGTAGTTAATTTGCCCAAATAACACACATTTTTTTTGAATAACTTTCACAGGATCTGAGGAAGAAGCCTTCATATTGTTTAACTGTCAAGTTAAGTTATCGATCTTAACTTACATTTCTGTAATTTTGTCAACAAATAAAGTTCCTTTTTGCTTATGAAGGGTTGTGGGTTGTCTACTCCTGTCTGTTGTCCAAAGACAACTGCTACTAGCCATTTCTTCCAACAACTCCTCAATTTCATCCACTGTCTTCCTTATCAAAGATCCTCCTGCTGCTGCATCAATGGTGCCTCGGGTAGGTGGGTTCACTCCATTATAAAAATTTTGCAAAAGAAATTCTTTTAGTAAATTGTGGTGAGAACACCTCCTTTGAAATCTTAATGCCTTTCCCATGCCTTATAGAGTGACTCCCCATCACTTTGTTGGAGCATACTTTGTGATTTCCTTGATGATTTTGGTAGTCTTCATGAGGGGAAAGTACTTGTGTAAGAATGCATGCACCAATTGCTCCTAAGTTGTGACATTTGCAAGACTGAGTGAATGATACCATG
Source organism: Erythroxylum domingense (assembly GCA_025594535.1). Lineage (NCBI taxonomy): Eukaryota > Viridiplantae > Streptophyta > Magnoliopsida > Malpighiales > Erythroxylaceae > Erythroxylum > Erythroxylum domingense. The sequence continues at coordinate 26,877,918 of JANQBM010000221.1, forward strand.
CCTTTGCTCTATCCCTCAACGTGTAAGGGAAGAGCCTTATCTAACGACATCTTCTGACATTCCATGATATCGAAAGGTATCACATATTTCTAAAAAGTTTACTATATGAGCGTTAGGATCCTTGTTGGTCAGTCCGTAGGGTTGTACATTTGTTTGCAACATGCTTAGTAAGGCTGGCTTTATTTTGAATAAAAAATCTTGAACAAGTGTTCTAGCGACACCTTAATTGGTCACATTAAATCCTAGTCTCATGAAATCCATGAGGGTCTTCAGTTAGTTCCATTGGTTTCCTCCTTGTTGAAACTCTTGATGAAATTCCTTAGCCATGGTTGCTTCGGTATTCTCTTCTTCTTCACACCTAGCTCTTCGGATTGCTCATTTTAACTGAGCGATGTTAAGTTCTAGTGTCTTGGCTATCCGACGCAAACTTCTGGTAACTTTTGTGTTCATACAATTGCATGGACCCGAGAGTAGAGAAAACTTCTTAGACTAAAGGAATTAAGCTAAGCCTACTAACTCCCTGGTAACAACACTAAAAAACTTGTTGAGTAAGTTTTATTTTTAATAAAACTACTAATATCTGCAAATACACGGGTCGTAAACTTGTAATATTAAAGGGGTCGATCCTATAAGGAGTTGGTGAACTAATCTAATTCTAAGTTTTCTAAGGACTAAAATGATCATTAAAAAGAAAATAAAAGCTAAACATAAAAGTAAATTTGTGAATATGGATTGATTGAATTCAAAACGTGAAATTAACATACAAGGAATTAAATTGAGCACCACTAAATTAATAGTGGAAATCACACAAGGAAGATTAGTCGATTATAAGAAAGGTGATTCATCCTATCATCAAATGCTAATATGATTACTTTTGAGTTGATATGGTATCAGTCTTAGACCTTCGAAGGGTGGATTACTCTCTCTCTCTCTCTCTCTCTCGCGTTATAATCATTAAACCCTAAATCATAACGCCTAATTGAATTATGGAATTTTCAATCTCTCAATTAACAAAAATCCATTCAGATCTTAAGCCCTCTAATTGACTATCAGGTCCTCACACGAGATCTCTCTTCATATGAATTCCTGATTTAATTATTTGCATGATCTATTAGATTTTTTTACTTTTATTACCCAATCTGATTATTTTGCTATCAATTCACTCTCTTGATTTTTTATCAAAGCATGCAAATGCAACAAATAATCACAATACCTAATGTATTAACATCAAAATAAATCATATTAACATTGATTCAAGAATAAATCCCTAAAGAAATCACATTAACATTTGTGTATAGGAAATTGGCATGGTAAGTGTAACATAATGTTGATAACTCTTGAGGATTTCGATTTGATTTTAGGCATTGACTTTCTTAAGATGGAAAAGGTCATGCTATATCCACATCTTGGTGGTATAATGTTTATAAATGATCAAAATTCATGTTACATCAATTGTTGTAGGTCTAGCAATGGAACTACGGAAAAAACAACAATTGTAGCTCATGTCTCTACCATGAGTATTGAGAAGGGCCTTAAGAAAGGCATGGAGAATTTCCTTAGACCATATGGGAAATTACAGAAGACCATGTGGTAGAAGTCCTAGATGCGGTAGAAAAAGTATTAAGGGAATTCGAAGATGTGATGTCGAAGGAGTTACCAAAACTCTCCCTCCTCATTTTGAGATTGATCATAAGATTGAACTCGCAGGTGTAATACCTCTTACCTGTGCCCCTTATCGGATGTCACCATTAGAGTTGGTGGAACTACAGAAGCAACTTGTTGAATTGTTGGAAGCAGATACATCCAACCATCGAAAGCCCCCTATGGAGCTCCAATTTTGTTCCAAAAGAAGCAAGATGGAGCCCTATGGACGTTTGTTGATAATTGTAGATTGCATTATGTTTTAGTGGGTAATTTGGTGCGAGCCTAGTTGTTAATTTGATTGTTTATTGCATGTTTAGGTTAGAATTGTGTTAGTTAGTTAAATATTTATGTTTTAAGTGTTCTATAGGTTAGAGCATGCTTTTGATCTTCAATGTTGTGTTTTGAGGCGCCTTGATGAGTTGTTGGAAGAAGAGAGAGGTAAGAGGAAGAAAAAGAGAGAGGAAGCAGGTCTTTCAATGCTGCTACCTTCCTGGGTCATCCGATCTAAGTTCTTTCTCCTTTCTATCTTTATTTTTTTTCATTGAATGTATGAGAAGATGATAGCTTGTATGATGATGGATCTTGGATTGTTGATGATGTTCTAACTTTTCCTTCGTGATTTTACCTTGATTCAATGCTAATATAGTTATTTATGTGTTATTGTGATTGGCTGTTATGATTAATTGCAGTATTTACATATTTCAGTAATAAATCGAGACGGTGAACTGGATAAAAATGATTAGATTGGGTTAATAAGAGTTAAGTGATCCAATAGACCATGTGATTAATCATATTAGTTATTGTGCGAAGAGATACCGTGTAAGACCCGATAGTTTATTAGAGAGCTTAAGATCTAATTAGAGTTGCAGGTCTTTTGTTACTTGAGAGATTGCAAATTTCATAATTCAATTAGGATTTATGATTTAGGGTTTAATGGTTATAATTCGAGTGAGAGTAATCCATCATACGATAATCTGGAATTGACACCACAATAACGCATAATTGACTATATTAGCATTAATGATAGGGAAATCCCCTCTCTTATAATTTGGTAACTCTTCTTGGTTAATTCCCTTTGTGACTTTTTTGTTGCTCAATTTCAATTTTTTTATGTTAAACTTACGAGTTAAATTCTTGATAATCACTTTCCCACATTTACTTTTCTTTGTAATTTATTAATTTTCTTAGCCTTAGATAACCTAGGATTTGATTAGTTTGCCTTCCTCGTGGGATTGACCGTTCACGTACTACAAATCATGACTCATAAACTTGTGGTATTTGAGGGCTATAAATTGCAAAGTTTTCAAAAAGATCAACATATGTTGACTAACGAGCTTTGAATAAGGTGACTATTAAAATAAATATCCTAATCCTTTAGTTTAAGGCTTGATGAATTATCAAGGCCAGTAGTGTTTACGAAGTTAGACTTGCGGATTGGGTATTGACAAGTGCAGATTGTTGAAGGTGACAAGCAAAAGATGACTTGTGTAACTCGGTATGGCTCATATGAATTTTTAGTTATGCCATTTGGCTTAATTAATTCCCCTGCTACTTTTTGCAACTTGATGAATGACGTATTGTATGACTTCTTGGACAACTTTTGTGGTGGTCTATTTAGATGATATTATGGTCTATAGCAATAATATGGCAGAGCATATACAACACTTGAGGAAGGTGTTTGAAAGGTTGCAGTAATATAAAATTTTTGTAAATATAGAGAAGTGCAAATTTGCACAACTGGCAATAAAGTTTTTAGGACACTTGGTGAGCAAGAGCTAAGTGTGAATGGATATGAAAAAGGTAAAAGTTATTATTGATTGGCAGGTTCCAAAGATACTGAAGGAACTTAGGAGCTTTCTTGGCTTGGCAAACTACTATTGTCGATTTATTATGGGGTACTTGAAGAAGACAACACCCTTAACTAACTTATTAAAGAAGAAACAAGAGTGGTGTTAGTCAGAAGCATGCCAAGAAGCCTTTAAGAAGTCGAAGGCTGCCATTTCAACTGAACCTGTGAAGTCACACGGATGCTTCAGACAAAGCTATTAGCGGAGTGTTAGTGCAAGAAGGACATCTGGTGGGATTTGAAAGTCGCAAGCTTAATGGTGCCAAGCAATAATACTCGACACATAAGAAGGAGATGCTAGTAGTAACATAATACCTTAAAGTTTGGCAAGTTTACTTTCTAGGTACCAGGCTTGTTGCTTATATAGATAACATGGCTAACACCTTTTTCAGGACCTAAAAGAAGTCATCTATAAGGCAAGCTCGGTAGTAAAAGATTCTTGCCGAATATGACTTTCTATAGGAGCACAAACCAGGGAGACATAACAATGTGGCTGATGCATTGAATAGAAAGGAAGTCTTTACAGCCTTATATGTAATCACTCAAGAGGAATCAGACCTGTTAGAGTAAATTAAACTAGCAACTCCATTGGATAACACTTATGGCTGAATTGTGAAGTAAGTAAAGGAGGGTGTTGTGTGATGATTTTGACTTGATGATGAGGGGTTGCTCATGATGAAGAATAACAATTGTACGTGCTAAGTTTTGGTTCCTTGTGGAAGCAATTAATGAAGGAAATGGACGATTCATAGTGGGTTAGTCATCCCATAGTCAAATGGACGATTGGCCAAAGATGGAGAACAACATTCAGGTATATGTCAAACCTTACCTTGTTTGTCAATTAGATAAACTTGAAAGGAAGAAAGAGGTAGGTTTGTTGTTGCCCTTGCTAATTCCCAAAAAACCATGGATGTCAGTTTCAATGAACTTCATTGGTGGGTTCCTAAAGGTGGACGACAGGGTTTTAGTCATGGTGGTGATTGATGGGTTCTCCAAGAATGTGGTCTTTGTGCCAACTCTAGCTTCAAGTCCCTCAGATGTTGCTGTGGAGCTTTTCTACAAAAATATGGTGAATCATTTTGTGGTTCCAGCAGATATAGGAAGTGACTGAGATGCCCAGTTTACTGGCCAATTTTGGACGTCTCTCTTCATTATGATAGGTGTGAATTAAAGTTCTCAACAACAAATCATCCACAAATGGATGGCCAAAAAAAAGGATCAATGGCTTATTGTAGGAATACTTGTGGCATTATATAAATGGAAGTCAACAAAATTGGCTAAGTTTACTTGATACTGCACAGTTTTGTTATAACTTGCACAGATCCTCAGTAATGGAGAAAAGTCCTTTGAAGTTGTTATGGGACAATAACCACTCACTCCTCTTGAGATAACTCAACAGATGTCAAGAGGAAAATGTCTAATTGCTTATCATTTTGCAAAGGACAAGCAAGAATTATTGGATGAGGCAAGGATAGTCTTCGCAAAGCTTCCAAATGGATGAAGAAATATTTGGATCAAAGGAGAAGACTACTTGATATTGAGATCAAGGATAAGGTACTTCTCAAAATTACTTCCCAAATTTGGAAGAAGATTAGTAGTAAGCCAGTGCATCAATGGTTGGTGTCAAAGTATGATGGGCCATTCGAGATCCTTGGAAAGGTGGGAAATGTAGATTACCACTTTATATTGCCTGAGCATTTAAAGGTACATCCTACTTTTCATGTGACTTTCTTAAACCATATAATGAGGATTCAACTGAACCTAAAAGGAGTCAAGTAAAAAGAGCTCTACTGGTGGTAAGGAAACAATTTGATGAGCAAATTGAGAAGATTTTGGATCATCAGATATTGGGAAAAAACAAGAAAAATCAGAGGATAGAGTTCTTGATTTAGTGGAACAACAAGCCAGTCTCGGAAGCTACTTGGGAGAAAGAAACAACCTTGTGGCAATTTGAAGGCTAGGTAAATGACTATCTTCAATTTGTTTTGATGAGGATGTCTGGTGGGGGTGGTTTGTTAGCCCCTTAACATTGTAGTACCCTTTTTGCTAGCATTAGTGAGTCTTGGCCAATGTCTAGTATGGATTAGGCAGAAGGAAGGCATGCCAAAGGAACCAAGGTAACTTAACCAAGTAAAGATCAAGCATGGTTTGAGTTGCTATGACCGTGGGGCATTGATTGACTTGGTGCCTATGGTGAGTTGGACTTGCCTATAATGTATTTAGTGGAAATAAGGATAAAATGGAGCTTAAATGATAGTCCATGGACGAACGAACTAGACCATGAGTGTGCATTGGTTAGACCACGTGCAAATTGGCTCGGAACTTAGCTAAACTCCACCTAGATAGAATCATAGGTGATGTGGTAAAGTTAGTGAGATAAATCATCAAGAAAGTGGATTACGTGGCAAAGAACATGGATAAGATGTCTTGTAAACATTTTACATATTGCCTTGACTTAGGACTGGGATAGTGGTAAGTTATGTAAACTACCCACTAAAGTAGTGCCTAAAGTGGTTGGGGATGTCAATTACCAACTAAGTTAGTGACTCGGTGGCCTTAAGACCACTTTCTTATATTCTTGCCCCAACAAGTCTCCTAAAGCCTATAAATAGCTCATTTGAGCAAGGCTTCATTCATTAGAGAGAGAGCATGTTCATTATTTTAGTACTATATATTGATGATATTCTTTTGGCTGCTAATGATTTGGGCTTGTTACATTATGTAAAGAAATTTCTCTCTAATAACTTTGAAATGAAAGATATGGGTGAGGCATCTTATGTGAATGAAATAGAAAAATTCCATGACAGGGCATAAAGATTGTTAGGATTGTATCAAAAAGGATATATCAGTAAAGTATAAGAGAGATCTAGGATGAAAATGCTTAGCAGGGAAATTTTCATTAATTTGATGTTCATTTATTTATGAATTGATGTCGATCTTAAATCAAATTAATGAAGTCCATGATACAAAACATAACATAATGGAAATCATGATGAGATCATAATAATAAGATTCCTATCATGTGTAATTATGTTAGTATCTAAATTATCCCTAGTTATAGGATTAATGAGATAGGACATTGTTAATCTAGATAAACTAGCACATATTATACTCCTTGATTTGATCAAGCGGTGGATCTCATAAACTGTAAGCATGAGATGTTTAGAGTTAACATGTGGATGACTACTAAGAGTAGTAAGTACATTGGATGACCCACTATGAGATTATTTTATGGATGATCTATCAAATGTCAATGATTAATCTCATCATAGCAATAGTGCAAATATCCTTAAACTTGAGATACTCAAGGATATCTTGGATACTAATCATGTGCTTTGACACCATTCCTTATTGCTTCAAGACGAGGTCGCTCAAAGGATGGTAATTAGGTACAAATATTAGTATTCGAAGGTAATTAGGTAACAATAAAGGATTCACCACTCTTGATAAAAGGAGATGATAACAATGACTTCTTATTAGGGTCATTACTTGGTAGTCTCTGGCTAAAGCAGTTATGTGTCATGAGGAGAGTCTTCACTGACATAGAGAGTAATGAGATCGCCAGGATAAGAACTAACATCATTTGGACTAGATATGACATAGTCAGTCTAATGGGAGATGAAACATAGCCTATACTCTGAACTAAGTGGGGTATAGGATGGTAAAGGGACAAATTTTCTAGTAATTGTCTATAGAAAGGTTTGTAAGTCAGATAATTAACTATCGAAGAGTTCGTTTGTTAATTCACTTACGTTCTGGAAAATTGGCATTATGAAACCTTTCATGATTTGCTTGGATTAAGAGTTAATTCAAGTGGCATGAATTAACTCTTAATCTAAGCATAAAAGATCCCACTTTATGATAGGTGGTATATAAGCATGAATTATAAGTCACCATCTTAATCTAAGCATGACTGTCATTTTAAGCAAGTCATATAACTTATAGGTCACCATCGTGACCCACTTTATGATAGGTGGTATATAAGTGAGTGCTTCACTTACGTACACATAAAATTAAGCTAAAACACACTCTATTGAGAGGTTAAGGGTCTAGAAAAGTTTTGGAGCTTGAAAGGAGTGATCTTGAGTATTGTTCATGCAATTTTATGCAATTATTGCATGAGTTTAATTACATATAACTTGTTTATGATCTAACTCTCAATTGAGCTTTTATTTGAATTCATCTTGTTTGGTGCTTTAACTAGCCTTACATATTGATTTTTCTTCATTTTTGCATGTTCTTCACTGGATGTTAAAGGTTTTTAGTGTTCGTTACAACCCATTCAAGTAGAAGATTCAAGAAAGGAGAAACATTTGTAAGGTACATTTTCTGTAATTTCATGTTCTTACACTCTGTTTATACATGCACATGGATTATAGATTTTTTAGGGATGTCGTGATGTTGGAATTTTGATTCCAATGCTTTCGCTGCATAGCCATGCATGAGATGCATGGACGCATAGCTCCCCAACACCCTATGCATCTATAGTTGGAAGTTTAATATACATTCAGACTTGTACTAGGCCGAATATCAGTTTTGCTGTTAGAATGTTTGACCGATATTAAACTAATCCTAAAATGGACCACTAGAAAATTGCAAAGAAAGTTGTTAGGTATTTGCTAGGGACTAAGGATTGCATGCTCACATATAGGAAATTATTGTTGGATCGCCTATGGCCCAAGTATTCATAATACACAACAGAATGGACCATACTACACAACAAAAGTATAACCGAAACTACACAACATGTACGAATTTACCTCTTTGATGGGGATTGATATTTATTTTTCAGATTTGTAGACGCTGCAGTGCGCAAACGTCCTCTACCGGTATCCACATGAGGATGAACGATCCGGCCAGTAGCTAATGTGTGCTAGCACGTTCCAAAACACTTTTTAAACACTGCACAATTTTCTATCAGAAAACGAACAGTTGGTGGCTAGGGTTTCGTCTATCTTCTAATAAGACATAGGTTCTCTAGTTATAGAGAAACCCTAATCCTTATTCCTATTAGGAATAATAATATCATAATCCTACCATTAGGATTATGAAAACCTAATAAGTTTCGGCCTATATTATATCTTATATAATAAAAGTCTGACAACTTAATTTAATCTAGCCTAATAAATATATCCACATATATTTATTTAGTGCCTAATAAATTAGGCCGAAGAGAATAAGCCCAGATTACATCACTCTCTGTGTGCAACCCTTTAGGCTCATTTGATGTTGACAATGGGCTTGATCACACTTCAAGGCCCATAAGTCATAAGCGGCCTCTAGCAAGACAT
>JANQBM010000221.1:26887517-26904984 GCA_025594535.1 Erythroxylum domingense
AGTTACTTAGCTACCATCACGTTTTCAACTGGCTACTAGCTCTATTCATAACCTGAAGGTCAATAAAATAGTAATTTATTAACAAAACACATTTTTTTATTGCCTATCTTATTTGTTTTCATTAAAATACTAATTAAGCTACTTAAGTTGAAGGGCCTCAAATTATGAATGAATGTGATAACCTAGGGAGTGCTAAATTTACTCTAAGTCCTAATTAAGCTGTATATTTATCCAAAAACCCTAGTTCACTAATTTTGCTAGCTAATGATCATTCACAACCTACTAGACTATGTTCAAAATTAAACAAATTTCACTCATCTAAGTCATTGACACATTCAAATAGTTTGCATAATGTAACCTAATAACTATCATACAATATGCAAAATCACATTCAAAAACAAAAACGCAGAATCCCTCCCCACACTTGAACAACACATTGTTTTCAATGTGAGAAGGAGGCACATATCACATAAGATAAGTAAAGACAAAATAGAAATTAAAGTGACAGTAAACAAATAAAAATAAAAATAAACAGAAAAAATAAAACTAAATGCTAATTTGGAAAAGAAAAATTGGGTTAGGTATAATCCTAAGGAGATGGAGGTGGTGATAGTGTCGGAGGTGGTAATTGAACGCCTTGAGACTCAAAATACCGATGAATCCATCAGATATCTCGGCTCTAGCGTCGTTGTGTTCGCGCCATCTCCGTAATTGTCTTATTGGCCTCTGTGATGGCATCCAAAACCTTCTGAAAACCTTGTTCTTCTTCCTTGGCTTCTTCACTAGTGGATTCTTCTTATGCCTTCCGAATGGTGCCAAGATCGAGCTTGCCTAACCCGCCCTGATCTGAACATGCATTTTTTGGCTGATGTCCCTCAATGCCATGTTTATGGAATGGATGATCTCAACCTAGAATAAGTGATGGTGATTGAGGAAGTCAGGGAGGTGAACTGTTAACACCCTCCGTTGCACACCAAAATGTTCTGCAATGACAAAAACTATGTAGCCCATTCCGAGATGGTTGCTCCACTTGCGTGGAGTCGCAACAAGGGCATTCAGGACATGGTTGGATGTGCATACTGGAATATTGTGGTTCGTGCACCACAGAATAAAGAGTTCCTTGGTAGAACACTTGTTGGTTTCAATCTTGTCAAAGACCAGCTGACACACAAATTTGTGCAACAATAAGTGTTCATGGGACTGTATGATGTTGTTGTTAGCATTATTTACATAGAATCGCTCAATTCCAGTAAGCTCTTGCCAATATTGAGAAGGACGGAAGTCGTCATGTTGATCGATGATGGTGGATTCGGGGAATCCACACATCTTGCACATGCTTTCAACATTTAATTCATATGCCCCCCCCCCCCCCCAATCTAAACCACAGTTCTTTTATGTTCTTGGGTTCAAAGGTCAGGGTTGTGAAAAATTCCTATGTAAGCTCCTCATAAATAGGGAATTGAAATCGAATAAATTAAGCCTACTGGATCCTCTTGGCTAGGTTTTCTACCCACTCACACAATTCTAGACTATCTAGTGTGTCAAAGTCAAAATACTTTGGAACTACAATTTGTTTAGAGTGAAGGGGAAAAAAAAGAGTACCTTCCTCCTCAGTGTAAATTGGCAAAGGTGCTCCGAAATCTGCTGCACAATTTTTGCGCCCCCAACTCGCAACTTGTTGTCATCCATATTGTTTCCAGCAAGCTGATTGCTTGATGTGTGGCATGATTTTTGTAGAAATTGAAAAAAAATTATAGGATGAAAAATTCTAGAGAGATGTAAGAGTGTTTGAATGTTTGAATTCTAGAGAGAAAATGAAAAAGAAGGTGAAGTGAAAGTGAAGTTAGTATTGAATATATAGGTGGTAAAAAGGGTAAAATGGTAAAGTTAGTTTTAAATTTTCGTGCCCTTCTCTTTTCTAAATAGTCGTAGGCCACGGTCATGGCTAACGACGTACTACCACTCCTAATTTGTTCCTTTTTGTTCTTTCTCCACTCTTTTCACTTCCACTACTTGATTCTTTTCTGACCCTTTTTCATCTCTCCTTTCATGCTTGCACGATCATCCACATAATTCCAAATTCCTACTTCTTTTCTGCTTTTATTCAAAAGCAAACTAATCCTAAATATAAAATTTCAATTGTTCGAATAAAGTTAACAAAGAATTACTTTTCCATGGGTTGCCTCCCATATAACGCTACTTTTAACGTTAGTAGCTCAATGCTCTGTTAAGCTCACAGTGGTTGGAATGAATGGTTCGATGGTAGTGTCTTCATTAATCTAAACGTTTCCACTTTAGCTACCATATTGTAATTACCACTGTCCTTACAATTTTCCTTTCCTCGCTTCCTCCTTCACGAGCGCTTCTTCTGAAAGCATTCCTAGGATCTTCTATTTCCTCCCATTCACCTCAAGTTTCAGGTTCTTTGCAATACACTGGAGGTGAAGGAGGTCTGTACTTTCTTGTAGTTACCTTAAATGTCAATTTCTCCTTCCCTATTCGCAAAGTTAATTCAGCCCCATCAACATTAATAATTGAGTGTGCAGTGGCCAAGAACGGGCGTCCAAGAATTATCAGGGTGTCCCCATGTTCGCTAATGTCCAAAATATAGAAGTCCGTGGGAAAGATGAACTTACCAACCTTTACCGGCACATCTTGTATAATTCCCATCGGTCTATGTGATGTTCTATCGACCTTTTTAACCAAACAATTGGTGGGCACTAACTCTTGTAACCCTAGTTTTAGACTGGAGGTGTAGGGCATCATATTTATACTTGCACCTAAACCCGCAATTACCCTATCTATGATAATCTTGTTGATACTACAAGAAGTGTTGAAATTAAAATTCCACACAACATCCCCAAAAAATCCAGAATCCATTTGCATGTATAAAACAAATTATAAGCACATGAAATTACAACATATATCCTTTACAAATACTCCTCCTTTCTTGAATCTTCTCCTTGTTTGGGTTGTAGCAAACACCAAAAACCTTCCTTGGCCTCAAGAGAGCATGCAAAGATTAAGAAAAATTAGTATGTAAGAGTGGTTAGAGCACCAAACAAGATGAGTTCAAATAGATGCTCTAGTGAGAGTTAGATCAAGACTAAGTTACATGCAATTAATCTCATACAACAATTACTTAAAATTGCATGAATAAATCTCATGATCACTCATCTCAACTTCTAGAACTCTTCTAGGCCTTAGCCTCTCTATTGAGTGTGTTTTTGGGTAAAAATTCGTGTGTACATTAAGTCGGTCACGATCATGGCCTATAAGCCACGATCGTGACTTGTTTAAATGATAATCATGCACATTTTGTTTTTCATCCAATCTTTTTATGCGTGTGACACTTAGGTTCCTAGCTATTTTGGTCACTTGAATTAACTTTTAATCCGAGCAAATCAGGATTCAAAATGCCAATTTACCAGAATGTAAGTGGATTAACACTCGAACTCTTTCATAGTTAATTATCCAACTTACGAACCTTTCCATAGTTAATTACCCTGCAGTTCGTCCCTTCACTATCCTATACCCCACTTGGTTCGGAGTATGGGCTATGTGTTAACTCCTACTAGACTAACTATGTCAGATCTAGTCCAGATGATGTTAGTTCTTGTCTTAGGGATCTTATTACTTTATATTTCATTGAAGACTCTTTTCATGACACATAGTTGCTCTGGCCAGAGACTCCCAAGTAATGACCCCGATAAGAGGTCGTGGGTATCATCTGCTTCTATCAGGAGTGCTGAATCCTTTATTGGCTACCCAATTACCTTCAAATACCAATAGTTGTACCCAGTCACTTTTTATGCTTAACTTTATGTTAAAGAAAAAATTTAGGGTGAATTGGCTCAAGCAAGGGGATTCTAGTTCCAAATTTTTTCTCATCTCTATCCTAATGAGAAGAAATAATAACAAAATCTCATTGCTATACCATGAGAATGACTACATCAGCAAGGACAAAAATCAAATTAAGGGAACTTATAATACCCTAATACCCCTTAAGAGGATATACGGATGCCACATAAAACAATCCATGATAGGCCAAAAACTCCCAAAAAATAAGGAAAATATATATTACGTTTTATATTTCACTGAGGTTTAAATGGGTCACAATTTGCATATATCAAATCCTTACATTAAAAATAACCTATGTTATGGTTATTACAAGCCATTTACACATACTACAAACTTTCTTATAATATTTATGAACACAACTCAAAGCTTAAACTTCAAATCTTCCAAAAGTGAATACGTCCTTCTTTGGCCATTGCAGTTGTCCCAACCTTAATCCTATTTATCAAGACCTACATGAAGGAAAAACCATCATGATAAGCATATAGCTTAGTGGGAAAATAATGATGCAAGATGGCCACTACTTTCAATAGTCGTCTAACATTTACATGAAAATGATTCATGACAATCAAACGATGGAAAATACAATATAACATAAAATTATGAAATATCATATAACATTAATTGAATATGATACTCAACGAGCATGCTGACTGTAAGTTTGCATCAGAATATAACAAATATCAAAACATATATAGGATTTGCTTGCTAATCTTTTCAGAAGTGGGTAACAGGAATAGAATAGAAGATACCTATGATTGGTATCCACAAAAGAGGCAATAGCCTCTAAATCATAAGAAACATAAGTCTCCAAAACAGAAGACACCGTAGTGTCTTAGAAAAAAAGCAACTGCAGACCCTTCTAGGTATGCCTATTTACCCACAACTAAGACTTAGCAGGTTAAAACTAATCAACAGAACATTAAAGAGCAATAATTCATACATTCAAACTCATTCCCTAATGCTTTCATTATAATTTGAAAACATTCATCATGCCCAATCAAATTTAATATCCTTTATGAACAGAACATACTCCTTTTTTAATAAAGCATCAATGAAAGCATTTAAGTAATTACACATTATAAGCATGAGTCTCATGTTACCCGTATAACTAGGATTGCTATGTTCCAGTGACATCCAAAAGAGTTTGGATGAGATTCACTAGCATTTGGGTAAGGAAAAAAATTCACGTTTGGGCTAAAATGAGGGTGATACATGGTTATACCCAAATTTCCAGCTTTTTCTCAAAATAGATTTTTAGGTCAATTTTGTATAACAATTTTGACATAAAAACTGGGGTTTTTAAGCAAAATGGTCTTCTATAAAAATGTTCCTCTTATCTTAATTTTCTCATGGTATAAATTTCATGCAATTTGGTGTATACCTAAAATACTACAGACTGTTCTAAAACAAGGTCAACAACCAGAACTCAACTTCAAGCTAAATTTTAAAACCTTTAGAGACAAAACTCAAATTCGATTCCTTCGTGAAAGTTGTAGACCTATGTCTTTAGTTTAATCTCCAATTAAAATTATCCCATTTTGATATCTATAGGTCAAGACATGGCTAAAATATAAAATTCTATTCAGTGAAACCACTCCATCTAACGAGATACACACTCCAATTAACTCACTTCAGTCTTATTATGTCAGAGAAATGCCAAAAACACATCCAAATGAACCAGCAACATCCCATTTTCGTATAGAATAATTATCTCAACAAAACCTCTCACGTTACACTCAAAAACTCAAACAACATATCAAAATTTCCATACCTTTTTAAAAAGTGATCAAAACCCTAATTCTTCACTCCATTTGCTTCCCTTCTTTGGTCTTCTCCACTTCTACACATAACATACCCATTCAAAACTCATCTTTAATAACCATATATACATAACAAAACCTTAGATGAAGAGGAAATGAGGAAGGAGCTAATGTTCACACAAACACATCAAATCAACTCATCTTAGACTTCAAATGCACAAATTTCTTGTGTTTTCTTTCAAATCCCTTAAGAGATCAAATTTCATAAGACTTTGGATGAATAAAGAAGCTCAAAATTCTGATGGTTGATCCTCCCCTCTTCCTCTTCATGTTTTTAAGTAAAGTTTGTGGTGGGTGACATGCCATAAGGCTAATTTTTATGGTGTGGGATATGACATATGGCTCAATCTATTTGGTTTCTACTTTTCACCTTTCATTAATTACAAAAATGTCCACATCTTTGCCTTATTATATGAAATTGCATGCCATGTTACTACATTTAGCAATCTAGTCCATGATTAATGTATATTTATGCATTCATATCATAATTAACAAAAATTACTGAAATACCCCCAACAATTATGTTCATATCGATTACCAACACTTTCATGGACATGAAACATTCCTACTAGGGTATAGTTTGGGGCCTCACGTAACTATTTTAAAATTTTACAAGAATTTGATAAGAATGAGTGTTATATTAAAATCATTAGAGTTAGATCCGAGTGCCTTTATTTATGAAAGTTTCATTTTGGAGATGAAAACTAATCTCACTTAAGCCATTCACTATGGAGGAAATTAAGGAAGCTCTCTTCAGCTTAAACCCCAGCAAATCCTCAAGGATAAATGGTTTTAATGCACACTTATTCCATTATATTTGGAATATTACTAGTAAGCTAGTAGTAGAAATAGTCCAGAAGTTCTTCTTAAGCAAAACGATGCTAAAGGAACTTAACAGAACTCATTTATGTCTAATCTATAAAGCAATAAATCCAAACTCAATGAATAACTTCCGTACTATTTCTTGTTGTGTTATAATATATAAACTTATTCAAATCTTCTAGAATCTATACTTAAGGTGGCACTTAAAATGATGATAAATACTTCATACGGGGCCTCATACGGGGCTTATACTGTAAAAAAATCAATTGGAGATAACATCCTTATGGTGTATAAATTATTTAAAGAATATGATACTTTATCCTCAATCAAAAGCTACTTAGTCAAGATAGACTTCTTGAAAGTTTTATATAAAATAAAATGGGAGTTCATTCACAAATGATTGCAGTTATTTAACTTCCATTCTTTGTTTGTGGAATGGATCATGGCCTATATCACTACTGGTTCCCCTTCCAAAATGTTTATTGGAACTAGTGGAGTCAGATAAGGGGATCCTTTATTCCTCTTGTCAATTAAAGCTTTAACTAGGTTATTGCAATACAACAATGTTAATAATTTTCATTACAAGTGTAAGGAGCTACATATTAGTCATCTGGCCTTTACAAATGACCTCATTTTATTTTATAGAACTAACCCTCATTCCTTACAGACTTTGATGATATCCTTAAACATGTTCTCTAAAATATTTAGCCTAAGAGGCAATTCCCAGAAAAGTAAGATATACATAGCAACATATGAGAGGAATTCTCATTTAATTAGTTCAATTTCATGTATAAAAGCTCTTCAAGAAGCCTTTAAATGTTTAAGAGTGCCTATTTCAACTAAGAAAAAAAATTATTTGAATGCATGCTTCTAATGGAAGCTTTCAAAAACAAAATCTATTTTTAGTAGATGTTCCTTCATACGCAGGTATATTTCAGCTCATTTCTTTTGTTTTAAAGAATATGCATATTTATTGGAGTGCTCATCTTTACCTTCTTAAAAAGCTGATAAAGGAGATAGACAGATGTGTTATGAACATTCTTTGGTCTAGAAAGGCTGAGGTTTCTAAAAGTGCTAAAGTTAAATGTGAGGAAGTATTCTTTCCTAAACAAGAAGGGGGTCTTAGGTTAAACTCATTCCAGGTGATGCAATTTGTCTTAATAGCCAAGAGAATATGGAGGTTATTCAATGACAGAGAGGTGTTTTGGATAAAATGAAAGCATGAATTCTTCTTCTCCAATACTAGCTTTTGGCAATTGATGATTGGTAAGGATCGATCTTGGAGCTTAATGCAATTATTAAGAACGATAGATTAGCTTTATCCCTTTACAAAAGTCGTATTGGAAATAGTAATAACATTTGGTTTTGGTTTGACAGTTGGTCCATCCTAGGGAAGGAATTAAATCATCTATCCTTTAAAATTCCTTAAACAGCCAAAATGAGTGCAATTATTTTAGGGGGAAGTTGGGGATTAGATTACATTACCAACAACCTTCCACCGTATAATCCTAATCCTCTTAAGGAAGATCTTATATTAATGTGAGGGATTTTTCGTTAAAATTCATCAATCAATCATGCTGCAAGCTCTTTAGGAAACATTCCCAGAAGTCTTCTGGTTTGATTTGATATAGGCTAAATCCTTAATCCCAAAGCTTTATTTATAAGTTGCTTAGCTGCAAGACAAAGACTAAAGGCCAAAAATAGAAGTATTGGAAGACATGATACCCTTTGCCTCCTCGGTAAGTTTTCTTCAAAGACAATTATTCACTTATTTGTAGTGATGTAAAATTGATGTTAAGTTAACATAAATTTTTTATTGTTTAAAAAGGTGATCAAGAACTAAAAAAGTATGAATGATGGGAGTGATACACCTATTAATAAAATAGAAGATATATTAAATGTACGTGAGGGGCTTTATTTCCTTCATCACTTTGGAAGATTGTCATAAAAGCATTTGTAATCTAAGGGGCTTAATATCTTGCACTGAAGTAAGGGGTATATAAACCAAATATGAAAAATTAGAACTTGATCCCTTTTTCACTAACGTGCGTCTTTCCATTGAGTGAGAGGGATGATGGACTTGTCAATAAATAAAACCTGCTCAATGAACTTTCGAGTATAAATTGAATATTAATTTTAAAGTATAAAATTATGCACGATAAACAAGTTTGAAGTATGATAAAAACAATAATTATGTAAATATGACTGATTTGAGTGTTATTATTGTATTGATGAGTTAATTTGTAATTTTTATGATTTACATAATTTTTTATTACAAATGACAGAAATTAAGAAAAGAGAAATTGTATGTATTTTAGGATGTTTAAAAGGAGAGGGTCCCTGTGAACTCGCACCAAAAAGACAAGAAGATCGTTGAAAAAACGGTAATTACATTTTCTCTCTCTCTCAACCCACATCTGGTCGCTCGTCAATCAGCCCATAACGCCCTTGAGTCTAGGGTTACCTATTCATATTTCTCCTTCTATTCTATTTCAATTTTAATATTATCTCTATCAATCTACCACCATTCCACTTTCTATCTTTCATCTTTCTTCGATGAAGATCTTGAAATTTCCTTTCTGCTTGTGATTGATTAGTTGTTGAAACTTGTCTTCTGTTCTTTCTGCTGTAGAGTTTGAAATCGTCAATGAAAGTACCCAATTCAGGTTTCTTGATTGAGAATGGACGGACTTACTTGCCTTGCACGCCTGATGAAGAGAAGCGGATTGTCGATGACTTGATCCATGAAGCCGACCTTCATCTCCGAGAAGGCAACTTGTACTACGTCGTTTCTTACAGGTGCTTTCGATTTTCCATTTTTTGGGATTTTCTTGTAAACTTCATTTGTATGTTTTCTTTTTTTATCTTTTCCCTCTTTGTATATTTCCTTTATTCATTAACAAAAAAAGGTTCTTTGTGTACTATTTGATCATTTATCGGAAATTTTTTTTAATTGATGTGCTTATTTTACTTTTGTTCGCTCTGTGTTTAATTCTATTGTTCTGCAATTTGTATAGGTGGTTTTCTAGGTGGGAGAAGTATGTTGGTCAAGCAAGCGATGTGGAACAATTGGCTGGTTCCCTAGAATTGGAGGGTGTTACTCCATTTATTGCTGATAGACCTGGTCCAATTGATAACTCTGACATAGTTGAAAGTGAAACGGGTTGTCACGGTGAGGATTTAGATCTAATCAGGACGTTGGTGGAAGGGAGTGATTATGTTTTATTACCTCAGAGAGCTTGGGAAAAGCTTCTTCAATGGTAATCACTGTTCCTTTCTTCAATTTTTGTTCTTGATCCTTCCGCCATTCCCATGGCCATGAATCCCTTTTTTTTATTAGTAACAATTGTTCTCTGTTGAGTTAAATATTCGATCTTTAATATTTGAGAAAATGGACGTTGTGCTTCATGATTTTATTACAAACTATGAACAAATGAATGAAGTACCTAATTTGAAGCTTGACTTTTCTTTCTTAGTTTTAAGTGGTGTGTTCACTGATGTTATAAAGGCTGGTAGTGGTGCTCTTAAGATGTATATTATGTTGTCTATGAACTGAACTTTTAGGTTCTGTTATTAGTTTTCTCATAATTTCTTATTTAACCTTTGGAGATTAATAAAGTTTTTCATTAATACATCCAGCAATTCTGAAATTGCAGTTAAAACTTACACCCATATATCCTTATAATATCAACTTCCAATCCATTATAGACCCCTAAATGCGTGAAAGGTCTCTTTATTCTCTTCTTGCAACATTCTTATATAAAGGAAAAGAAACGAAAAAGGAAGAAAATAACATTCGTTTTTTTTTTTCCTTGGTGCGGCTAAGTATCTGAAGTATGGTTTTTCCTTTTAAGTATTCTTGTTTTCCTCAGTTTTTATATTATTTCATTCTTCTTTTCTGCGTTGTCTAGGTACTCGGGTGGACCCGCATTGCCAAGAAAGATGATCTCACAGGGGCATTCTAACAGAAAACAGTTTAATGTGGAGGTTTATCCCCTTTGTCTCAGATTAATTGATTCAAGGGATGGAAATGAATTAATTCTGCGTTTAAGCAAAAAGGTACTGCCTCTCTCACCTATTTGTTCTTTTCCCTATCCATGGAACTTTTACTGCTCAGCAGTGGACATGTTGAAGTTCTTTGCAATTCAAAATTTTAGTTAGTAGTTTGCAGATAGGTGTTGGAGCATTTACTTAATGATAATGAAGCCATTGTTTTTCCGGGAGATTTCCTCTGTATTTTGTGTGAGAATTCACTTGTTATTTTGCTTATTTGTTGAGAATGATACAAAGAGGGTTTTTACAATGGTTTTATATGGTGGATAAGTTCCTCTTTCATTAAAAAATTACGGAGTTACTTCTGTTATCAGTAGGTTTGTTTGCTAGTTTTCGTAATAGCTGCATCGATGATTGATTAAGAGAAATTATTTGCAAGTTTCTCTTTTCTGAAATTAGATCCATTTTGTAGGAAGTCATCTATTGAGTATTTTGTATGTAGTTAATTTCTTTCATTTGGTATGTGGTTGAGCATTTGGTATGTGAAATTTATAAATGCTGGTTACGTAAAGTAAATTTGGGATGCTTCATTAAATGAAATTCTTTCATTGAAGTTCTTTAGTCTAGTTGTTCATCTGACATGTTTTCTTAATTTCAGGCATCTCTACATGAGCTAAAAGAAAAGGTGTGTGCACTTAGAGGAATAGAGCAAGAAAAGGTGTTTTTTTAATGATATTATACATTTATCTTAATACTATTTTTCAATTTAGCAATGTTTTGTTTACCAGTTCCCTTTATATGCATCCTGTTAGGTATCTTTATGGGACTACTTTAGTAAGCAAAAGCATACACAGTTGATTGCTTCCCATAGAACCTTGGAGGAATCACATTTACAGATGGATCAAGAGGTTTGTATCATAGAAACGTACTAGAAAATATTTTATTTATAGATTTTTGTCCTTGTCAATTGTTTTAGAGGCTGTTTTTAAATGCTAACTATAAATTGCAGTCCTACCGATCTCGAACTTCAAGGAACATAATGTACCTATATTCAAAATATTCTAAGCTTATCTGAGCACTTGGTTTTAGTTTCATTGATAAGAATGATATTATCCTCTTAACTCTTTACAAGTTTCAGTTGGTGTTTAAAGTGGAAGGGGTTAGATTTTGAAGAAAATGAAGCATTTCTTGGTCCTGGAAGTTTTAATTGGAAGCAAATATGCAAAGTTTTAGAGTGAAAAACAATACTAGTTAGGAATTAGGAAAATCCATTTTTAGGTAGAACAGGTAAAACACTATTGCTCAAAATATTTACAATTCCCAATAAGACATTGAATCTCACAAATTGAATAATGTCAATATCATTAAATATTTAAATGATTTTGTGATGATAAATTTTTTTAAGAATGGATATGTACACGTCTTTATACGCAACTATTAAAATATCTAACAATAAGTATAAATTAAAGTTGCATGAACATAGTTTTTGAGTAGGAACATATAGTTTCATCCATCAGAAAATTTGATAGAGTCCAGTTAACCATGCAAAGTGTATGGACCTCCCATATATATCTCACTGGTGTAATGTGATGGCAAAGTGCAGTTTTAGTATGTAATGAACTTTCTGTTGTTGAGTAAATTTTGTTCTGTATTTCACTAAATGAAATGAAGCTGAAAAAGGAAATGAAGAAAACAACTTAGACTTGGTGGCGCACCCCAGATTTGTAAGTAAAATTTGGCGAAGTTTTAATACAGAGAATTTTACTTGCATAATTATTAGGAAGATCCATCGATAAAATTTGGATGACCTCCAAGCATTCTCAAGATGAAACATCATGTAGTATTCGGATGAAATGTACAATTTTTACATCATCCAAAGGAGTGTTATATATCTATCAGCATTTCCAGAAATATCTTCCATCCACTCTGTAAGGATGATGGGCTGCCTCTACAAGGTTGAAAGAGGTTGCCATCTTTTTTGCCTGCCTTCATTGAGTTCAAAGTGTAAGGACTTTGAACCTTGGAGGCTACATGAGTGTTTGGCATCAACCCATTCCCTGCCATACTTCACTAAAAGTTTCTAAAAGGCAATGACCCATCCTATTCCCTACGTGTCCTTTCTTTATAACTCTTTTGTGCAAGCAAAGGAAGTATTTTAGTTGTGAAATCAGATGATAAGTGAATAACTATAGTACATAAAGGTAGAATATTTTAGACAAACAAAAGTATCTTTTATTTGTACTCAGGAAGCTTGTTATGATCAAGCAAAACTATGCTGTCCCATTTGCATTTATATGCTTATTTCAGATGTCATGGATGTACATGCAAGATCACCCTATTGAATGAAATTTTGCTTTTCATATAAATTAAGTAGAGTTGGAACTTAGTGACAGTTATGGGATATGTATAATTATTATTTAATCAGAAGCTTAAAGATCCCCAACTTTCTATTCTGTTGTATGATTTTATGTCTTTCATCCCAATTTTTTGTACAGATTCTTCTGGAGCTGCAAGTTGATGAAACTAGTCCTCATATTGGGAAAGATTCAACAGGAAATCAGCTGGCTTTGGTAACCTTAGAACCTTCAAGGTCCTCTACATCAATTGCTGGGGGGCCAAGCATGTCAAATGATCACTCAAGTAGTTATAGCTTAAACTCCGGACCAGGAGTCACCACAAACTCATATATAGATATTGGATTAGCTGCAAATAACTCTGTTCGAAGAGAGGGAAGTGGTTTGGCAGGATTGCAGAATCTGGGAAATACTTGCTTTATGAATAGTGCTCTACAATGCTTAGTCCACACTCCCCCACTTCTTGAGTATTTCTTGCAAGACTACTCTGACGAGATAAACATAGAAAATCCTTTAGGAATGCGTGTAAGTGGCTTCTCTTGTTTATTATACTATTTTTGGGCTTTCCACATGTTATCAGTATATCATTATCTTATAAGCATGCAACATTAAATTTCTAACTTATGTTGTAGCTGTGTAGGGTGAACTTGCAATTGCATTCGGTGAGTTGTTAAGAAAAATGTGGTCCTCAGGTCGGACTACAATTGCACCACGTGCCTTTAAGGGAAAAGTAGCATTGTTTGCTCCACAATTCAGTGGGTATAACCAGCATGATTCTCAAGTAAGTCTCCATATGATGCCACATCTTATACTATTTCTGGTGAATTTACTTGTTGAAGATGTACATTGGGCATTTACTAGGTATGACTGTAGATGTTCTTTTGGTGAGATGGTAAAAAGAATCCTTTTTCATAAAACATGGTAACAAATTATTGGACTTACTCCGGTTGGTATTTTACTTTGAGTCAGCTTCTACACTACATTCTTTTATGAGGAACTTAAACAATTATCTGGCAATTGCTCATATAATGTAAAGTCTCCAACACACTCTATTCTTTTGTTGAGGAACTTCTGCAATTATATGGCAATGGCTCATACAATGCAAAGTCTCCAAAATGCTGTATTCTTTTGTTGAGCACCATAAACAAATATCTGGCATTGATATAATGTAAACTTCGATTTAGAGACTGGAGATACCTCCTTTTACTATGTGAACTTAACTCTTTGCTGAATAAAGATGGAAATGGGCCAGGCCCACCACTGGAATTGCCAATCCTAGTGCTGAATGCTATGAAGCCTGTTAGACGTTATCTGGATCAGGTTTACACAACTGGCATTATTACTGAAGGAACTTTCTTGATAGGAACTTCTTGCCTTCTTGTTGGATGGCCTTCATGAAGATTTGAACCGTGTCAAGCAGAAACCATACTTTGAAATGAAGGATTGGAATGGTGAACCAGATGATGAAGTTGCTGAGGTCTGCTGGAGAAATCACAAAGCTCGGAATGATTCAGTGATAGTTGATGTGTGCCAAGTAAGGAGGATGCTTCATCTTTCTGTTTGGTCATTGTCGCTCGACCAGCTTAGGTGGTCA
Source organism: Erythroxylum domingense (assembly GCA_025594535.1). Taxonomy (NCBI): domain Eukaryota; kingdom Viridiplantae; phylum Streptophyta; class Magnoliopsida; order Malpighiales; family Erythroxylaceae; genus Erythroxylum; species Erythroxylum domingense. The sequence continues at coordinate 26,901,962 of JANQBM010000221.1, forward strand.
CAACCAAACGCTAGTCTTCATGTGTCCTATATAGCTTCAACTAAAGAGCTTCTTACAAATGCTAATATTGATATTCAGACTGTTCTTTCACTGTTAAATATTTTCAAAAGCTATAAGTTATGTGTTCATGAGCTAGAATGAACATCTAATTTATTAAGAGGAAGTTGAGTTTCATGCTTTTGTTTTTGATTGTTCTTTTGTACAATGCACTGTTGTTCATTAATTGATTGTTGAAAGTGCTTTAAAGTTTCTATTTCTGCAAGGGAAAGTTAAGGATGTACAACTGTTCAAGTTTGCTTACAGTTTCTGCATGGAAAATTTGGAATTCTCAGGGACAGTACAAGTCAACACTAGTTTGCCCAATTTGTGGAAAGATCTCAGTTACATTTGATCCCTTTATGTATTTAACTTTGCCGCTACCATCAACTGTCACGCGATCAATGAATGTAACGATCTTTTATGCTGATGGGAGTGGTCTTCCAATGCCATACACCGTGTCTGTGCTGAAAAACAGTCATTGCAGAGATCTGATTCAGGCACTGAGTGCAGCATGCTGTTTGAGAAGTGATGAAGTCCTTTTGCTTGCAGAAGTAAGTAATTTACACTTGTTTTCATTTGTAAGCTATAATTTACACTTCTTTTCATTTGTAAGCTATCTGATACCTGACAGGATGATCAATGATAAATTTTATACCATAATTTTTTTTTTTCAGGTTTATGAACACAAGATATATCGTCTTTTTGAAAATCATTTTGAACTATTGACTTCTATAAAGGATGAAGACCATATAGTGGCCTACCGATTTCCTGAAAAGGGAGCCAGAAAAAGGAAACTAGAAATTATTCACCGGGAAAGGTGAGCTCAGTTTCTTATTCTAAATGTTCTGTTATATTGTGAAGAAATACGCCAACTCTTCTTGTTTTGTTGTTATTGGTGTATCACAGGATTCAGATGTAGTAGTTCGGATCAGTTTTTTTGGGTATTTGTAATCTTCAAAAGATTGCTAGTGACAAGTTGAATCTCACAATTTTTAGCTAGCTTGTGTAATTTCTATTGACTGGCACATATGCATGCCTGTGTAGTGTTTGCATTCCTTTTCCTCAAGTCATCGTTGCAGCTGTTGTATCGGACCTGTCAATTAGCTCACGTGTCCATCTCAAATAAATTTTGTTTCACTAGCAAAAATGATTCTTATATTGTCATTTTGAATTTACCAGACCTTCACCGGAGTTTCTAAAGGGCAGTGGTGGGAAATATTTTGGAACACCTCTTATTACATTTTTGGAAGAAGACCAACCAAGTGGAACGGATATTGAAGCTGCGGCTGCAAAGGTGCTTTCACCTTTGAAAACAGCAAGCTCGTCCACCATGGTTGGACAGGACAATGGTTATTTTTCAGAAGCTGATGGTGAGCCATCGGATAGTTGCAATGGCCAGCCTGAAGCAAAGGACCAGGTAATGGAGAATGTGGAACTTGGTGAAGAATCTACCCAGGAGTTATCATTAAAGCTCTTTTTAACTGATAATGGGTATGGAAGTTGCAAGCCCATTTTCAAGGATTCTGTCATCAAATTTGGAAATCGAATCAGGGTCTTCTTGGATTGGTCCGAAAAGGAACTGAAACTATATGATTCCAGCTATCTGAAGGATATCCCAGAGGTGTATCATAAGTCCGGTTTCACTGCAAAGAAAACCAGGCAAGAAGCTGTCTCCCTATTTTCATGCTTGGAGGCATTCTTGACTGAGGAGCCTTTAGGGCCTGATGACATGTGGTAAGTATGCCTTCCAAAAATGTTTTATTGTCAAGGATTCAGGATTTTACCTTAAGTTTTCTATTGAAGTTGTTTACCTTGGTACATGTAAGCCAATGTAAGTCATCTTGATACAGGTATTGCCCAAATTGCAAAGAGCATAGACAAGCCACAAAGAAGCTGGACCTCTGGATGTTACCTGAGATTCTTGTGTTCCACTTAAAACGATTTTCTTACAGCAGATACTTGAAGAATAAGTTAGATACTTTTGTGGATTTCCCCATTCACAATCTTGATTTGAAAAAATATGTAAAGAAGGGGGATGGAGAGTCTTATTTGTATGAGCTATATGCTATCAGCAATCATTATGGTGGTCTGGGTGGTGGGCATTATACTGCATTTGCTAAGGTAATTAAATACCCTGGTTTGATCTCCTCTTTAACAAATTGATGTTACTGATCAGACTTATTTGTCATTTATATTGTTCCATTTCCATGGAAGAAAGCTGATAATTATTGATTTTGCACAACCTCCTCACATTCTCTCAAGCCTAGTGAATCTACTTTAGCAAGTAGATATTTTTTGTTGCTTGCGGTATGGAATGTTTATTATGGAGAGTCTGTTATAAGGCTTGATGCTTAAAAGGCATGACATTTTTGGTAATCTAAGAACTGTTTCTTTGTCCAATGTTCCAGTTAATTGACGACAATTGGTGGTACAACTTTGATGATAGTCGTGTCTCGCCAGTCAACGAGTCTGATGTCAAGACTTCAGCTGCATATGTGCTATTCTATCGAAGAGTTAAAGTTGCACAGAAGGGGGGTGGGTTGGGAGAGGCATAACAGAGCCATACGGATTTGCGAATAACCATGTGCAGATGGAGTTCATTTTGCATTTGTGGCCTTAATGCTAGCAATTCCATTTCTTTAATCTAGCCGACTGTTGCGACAATGTGGCAGTTTTGTGTTTTACATTTTGGTTAGCACGGGTTATAACGAATCTGTACATATATTCCGGCGATAAAGGCTTGTTTGATGTGGACGGAGATACAAAATAGTTTAAATATTTGTTAATTTTTCAGGGTAGATTTGGCCCAATACTGCACCCTGCTTTTTAGTGTTTGAAATAGCGGTTTCTGCACCTCCTCGTTCAAGTTATTCCAAGCAAGAAGCAACGTGATGATGAAAAGTTTACATTAATGGGAATGATAAGTTCCAGGATTGTGTGTTAGTGCTGGTCAAGGGATCTAGAGAAGAGTATTCAATGTAAAC
>JANQBM010000221.1:26910147-26927789 GCA_025594535.1 Erythroxylum domingense
TAATTAATAATAAAATAATAAACCTCCTGCAATAATTATTTTAATATAAGGGGTATAATAGTCATTTACTATACATTCTATTCCATTCCATCCATCTTCCAAACAACATTTCACTATATTACATTATGAACCCTTCCATTCCTCTCAAACAATGTTTCACTTTATTACATTCCATGCTACTATAAACCGTTCTATTCCGTTCCGCTCCGTTTCGTTCCATTCCATTAATTAACATTCAATCAAATAGGCCCTTAGGGTTTCATCATAATGCCTTTTATAGGCTTTTCTAATTTGGGCAATCCTAGGGCATTTTTTCGGGTTCGAAAGGTCTGAAAAGTCCCTTGAGAACATAAGTCAGGAAGTCAGTCCGCATTTCTGTCGCGTAGGCCATGATCGTGGCACCTTCTATCACAAACGTGGCAGACAGGGCCACGATCGTGACTTCTTGCACCTGCTTCTATTACGATCATGGCTTACTGGGCATGATCATGGGCCTCTACTTTGGTTCAGGTCTCTTCTGAAACTCCTTTGTTCTTCAATATTAGCCCTGAAAGACTAGCAAACTTATCAAGGCACCTCAAATACACAACATTGAAGATCAAAAGCATGCTCTAACCCATAAAACACTTTAAACACAAATATTTAACAAACTAACACGATTCTAACCTAAACACGCACTAAATAATCAAATTAACAACTAAACACACACCAAACAACCTACTAAAACATGATGCAATCTACAACTATCAACATCTCCACATTTAAACTTTTGGTTGTCCACAAGAAAAAACAAAACAAGCAAAGCAAAATGAGTAAAACTCAACGTACACATAAAAACAATAATGATTCAATGTCATCAAACTTCACGAAACGAATTTAACTTCGAACATTATCCATTAAGTTGTTATAACTTATTAACAAGGGAAATCCGTGCTTAAGTACCTTAGACTAAATATACAACTAATCTATACTTTAATGTTATGTTTATTCACCCCTATCACTTGCATACACATATTAATCATCATTTGGTCAATAAAAAATGTAACTATCCCTAAGTTTTTATGAAAATTCAAGCTTTTTACAAAGATCGATAGGCTTATTTAAAAAAATACTTATTTTTGTTGATTTTATAGATATGAACCTAGCCTTTTATGTGAAGGAAAACATTTTTGATAAATGTTGATCTGGTTACTCAACTAAGTCATGTTTTTATTAAACGGATTGGTTGGAATGTCTAGTCTTTTGACACAAAGACACACATTTGTGATGCGTGTTGATCTAGTTGCTCAACTACATCACATTCTCAAATGACTACTAGCTCTATTCATAACCCGAAGGCCATTGAAATAGTTATTTGCTTATGATTTACACATAATTTTTTTTTCACATTTTAACAATGCCTACCTTATTGCTTTAGCTAATCATTCTCATGAAAATATATTAACAATGCTACTTATTCGATTGGATTAAAATTATAAATGAATGTGACAAGTTTCTAGGGTGAATACAAAAGCAGCAAATCCTAAGTAACATTCATATTGAACCAAAGAACCTATGTCACTAATTACATAAGCTAATAAATCTTAGTAACCTAAAAGAATATGTTCAATTCTAGTCATTGACACATTCACATAATTCACCTTATGCAACCTAAACAGACCAACATAAAAAACATAAAACAATCCAAAATTCACATTCAAAGTAAAAACATACATACACACAACGCTCCCCACACTTGGAGAATACATTGTCCTCAATGTGAGAAAAGCAAACAACAATATAGAAGGTGGGGATAAAAACAATGTAACAAAAGAACATAAGAACATAAGAACAAGAAAAGGTAAAAAGAAAAATAAAAATAAAGATAAAAGAAAAGGGTTAGAGCATCAAACCTGTCATGGTGACTGAGGTGGTGATGGTGATGGTGTCAAAGACTGAATTTGCTTTCCTCTGAGATTGCTTTCCTATCTTATAATTAATTCACAAATAGTAAAAGAATTAGTAATCCCCATTCCGAATCATGCTAACTTTTTTTAGAACTTAAAACAATCTAACTACACAAAATTTAAATCTAACAACTAAACATGTTAATTTATGGTCATTAGCTAGACCTTACAACCTTGAAAACTCAACAGGGATCAATTATGAGTGGCTTGCTTGCACCATTCTGGTTCAACATCAGCTTCGTAACTTGTAGATAAACTACATGTTGGAAGATAATGAAAAGGACATAATCTATCAAAGTAAGGAAACCTAATAAGCTTAGTAATGTCCTTTTAGTGACAAACTATCAAAAAATAGGGAATAACAAAACTCCCTGAATCTTCCATTGAATCCAATAGTTTGTTCGGTAAGAAGGTGAACTTTTCTCTTTCTTCCTCAATCACCTTCGTCTCCTCTGTTTCTTCCGTTTTACGAATAGAGACATCTATATCTTTTTGAACCTTTACCACCACTGTCAGCTGTTTGTCTACTGTTGCTCCTTTAAAGATGCGACTACATCAATTTGCACGAATGCTATGCTTGATGGGTAAAGGGAGGAGGAACATTGGGAGGGTCCTCATTCTTTTCTTTATCCTTTTTAAGCTTTTCTTGGTCCTCTACAAGGTGGGTTTCTGCTTGGTTTTCTAGTGATTTTCCCATTTCTAAGTGTGATAGCCTTAACTTGCTCTTTTGGATATACTTCCATATTGCTCGAAAGACTTCCCACACTTCTTGTAGATAACACATTGACAAGTTGTTCCACTTAATCCTCCAGGTAGAGGATAGAAGAGGCATGAGTCCTTCTTACTTAGGCGATTTGCCCTTCTAACCTCTTCTGGGCCTCATCCATACTTACGAGCTTGTCCAAAATCATATCCAGATTGGAATCATAGTCATTGTATTCATCCTGTTGAAATCCATGTGACTTTAGATTTCTAAACTGAATCCCATTTTTATTAGATCAATGAAAATTTGGGTGGTTTTGCCACCTCGAATTTTATGTGTTTGAATAAGGATTGCTATCTCCTTAACCAACTTGTGCTCCATTAAAGTTGAATTGCTCCATATTGTTGTTTTCTCCTAAAAAACAATCAGCTTAAGATATAGCTATCTTGTCCACAAAACTCATCGTTATACTAAGTTGATTTGAATGGAGAGGAAGAAGTGGCTTTTAGGCTATTCAGTTGCTTAATTAAGTTGTCAATCTCAACTCGTTGAATTTGCAGAAATCATTCCTTTTGGATCCTAAGAGGCTAGCTGTTGTCTTCCTCATTCTAATGTCCAAAGATAACTATTGTATGTCATCTCTTCTAACAGATCATGTGCTACTTCAACTATTTTCCTCATGAATGATCCTCTAGCAGCTACATTTATGGTGCCCCTCATAGGTGGATTAACTCCATTATAGAAGATTTGCAAAAAGGGATTCGTTGGGTATATTATGAGGAGGAAAACTCCTTTGCAACTCCTTATACTACTCCTACACTTCGTATAAAGAATCCCCTTCATTTTGCTAAAAATTGATAATTTCCTTTATTAATCTTGTTGTCTTGTTTAGAGGGATGTACTTATCTAGAAAAGCTCGTACTTGCTACTCCCAAGTTGTGACGTTGGCTGGGTTGAGAGAATTTAAACAGTCTTTGGCTCTGTCCCTAAGTGTAAAGGGAAAGAGCCTTATCCTAACAATATCTTCTAATATCCCAATATATCGTAAGGTGTCACAAATCTCTAAGAAATTAGCCAAATGAGCATTTAGATCCTCATTGGCTAACCTATAGTTTGATCTCGAATGTAATCGCTTGTATTGGTGGTTATGTAATCCCTTGACGATAAGCATTTAGTTGTGGCCTCATAAAGTTCATAAGGGTCTATCACTTTCTGTGATGTATTTTCCCCATAATTGTTCTTTCAATCTCTTTTTAGCATTCAACTATTGGAATTTCCCATTCTTCTCTTGGGATGTTCTAATTGATGTGTCTTGTACCTTGCACTTAAAAACTTTTTGTCTTTTTTTCTTAGTATCTTAATCCTTAGACTAAAAAATTAAACTAATCCTATGCCTCCCCGGCAACGGTAGCAATTGCTTATTGTCTGATTTGCAAGCTTACAATTTATAGCCCTTAAATACTGCAAGTGCATAACTTGTGATTTGTAGTAAGTAAAGGGTCGATCCCATGAGGAGGGTGAACTAATCTAATCCTAGGTTATCTAAAACTAGAAAATTATTTAAATGAAAATAAAATTGAACAAGAAATTAAACATAAGACTTTGATTAGCGGAAATGTAATTTAGGAATTTAACAAAAAAGGAATTAGAATTGAGCAACACAAAATTCTCAATGGAAATCAATCAAAGAAAATTACCAAATTATGGGAGAGGGGATTCTTCCTATCATTAACGCTAACCTAGCTATTTATGTGTTAAGGGGTGTCAATTTGAGACTATCAAAGGGGGATCACTCTCTATCTAGTTATAATCATGCATCCTAATTCATTAACCCCAATTAAATTATGGAATTTGCAATCTCTCAATTAACAAAAGGCCCACAATTCTAATTAGATTTTAAGCCCTCTAATAAACAATCAAATCTCACGTGGGGATCTTTCTCCATATAATAATCGACTAGATTGATTGCGTGGTCAATTAGATCACCTAGCTCTCATTAATGCGATCTGTTCATTTTTATTTGATTCACCCTCTCGGTTTATTACTGAAATATGCAAATAAGATAATTAATCATAATACCCAATCACAATAACATAATAATAACTAAATTAACATTAAATCAAGGTTAAATCCCAAAGGAAAGTTAAAACATCTTAATCAAACCCACATCCATACATATATTTATATTCATCTTCATATTTAAAGAAAAGAACAAGATGAAAGAAATACACAATAGAATGGGGATTTGGATTCCTTGGGAGACCAGCAACTGCAAAGACCCACTCTTTTCTCCTTTTTCTCTTCTTCTCTCTCTTCTTTCTCTCTCCTTGAGGGCTTTCCAAGAGTGGCAGAAATGAAGCTCCTTTAGGGTTTCATCATAATGACTTTTATAGGCTTTTTAATTTGGACAATCCTATGGTTTTTTTAACGTACGAAAAGTCCATCAAAAACTCAAGTCAGGAAGTTGGTTCGCCTTTCTGCCATGCAGCCCACAATCGTGGAAGCCTTATATCACGATCATGGCAGATAGGGCCACGATCATGGCCTATAGTGCCACGACTGTAGCCTAAAGATTTTCCTTCTATCACAATCGTGGTAGACAGGGCCATGATCGTGACTTCTTGCACCTGCTTATGTCACTATTGTGGCTTTCTGACCATGATGATGGGCCTCTGCTTTGGTTTGGGTCTCCTCAAAAACTCCTCTGTTCTTTGATATTAACCTTGAAACAATAGCAAACTCATCAAGGCACCTCAAATACACAATATTAAAGCTCAAAAGCAAGCTCTATCCCATAAAACACTTAAAACACAAATATTTAACAAACTAGCACAATTCTAACCTAAACACATACTAAATATTCAAATTAACAACTAGACACACATTAAATTACCTACTAAAAAATGATGCAATCTTCAACTATCAACATATTGGTATAAGTTATTACCCCACATTTTCAACTCTTACTGAATTAGTTGATCAATGACAGGCTTGGACGATATCAAGAATTTTGTTGCTGACTGATATCCAATTGGGTAATCTAGTAGCCTTTATAGTATAGATGATATCTATTTGTCTTCTTCTTTGCAAATTTTATGCCTGGAACATTTCGAATGAGAGAGTTCTAGGTGGATGGTTCTTTTCATTCACCAAAGTGACGTGTTGCTTGTTTGGCTAGCCTTAAAACCTTATACACTATTACTTGGGAAGAATTCAAAAAGAAGAAAAGGGTAGCTTATTAGATATGCCTTATTTTTCTTTACTCAATGTAGCATTATGTTATTACAAATTGCCATCTTAGTTTGAGCCATATTTTTTTGTATAATTGTTCCACCGACATAAAAATAAAATTACGTACCTTGTTATAAAAGCAATCTGATTAGACTTATTGTCTACATAATTTCAAATTCTCAGTATCATATGCCCATCACATATGGAAAATGAATGATGTATCAAAAGTTGCATAAAACATTTTCTATATCTTTTGTCATGGGCAACTGATTATAATAGTTTGCCAACTTGTGTCATAATGTGAAGTTTATGGCCTAGTAAGAAAACTAAGATATATGATAACAAATAAAAGGAAATTATTTTTAACAAAACAATGTCATAGATTAAGCACAATTTTATTGGAAAATTAACCATTTACATGTTAGATTTTCCATTTGTTTTGCTTCTCTTCATGTCTCCTTAATGTTTGCTACTTGGATTTGCTTCTTCATTAGATATCACCTTAGTTAGTCACCAGGCTAAGTTTATTTAAAGTACAAGTCTTACTTTGATAAATATTCCTTTATTGTAGTTTTTGACTTAGTAATTGGATTAACATTATATTTTAGTAGTGATTCCTAGTTTTCAGGAATTGCGTTAATAGTGTTCTTGTTTTTCTTTAGTTTCAATCTCTACAAATAATTCTTAGGATGGTAGTAACCAATGAAGTTAATTCTACACCTTTTTTGTTTCTTTCTTGAGTTTAATAACTATCTTAAAGCTTGTGATCATTGCACTCTTAGTAGTTCTCTATCAAAGTTACATTTACTTCTAACTTTTAACATCCTAAATTATAATGCTAACCAATAAAATAAAATAGGTCAAAAAATTAGTAATGAGATTAAAATCATTTTACTTATAAGGTGAAGTTTAGGAAGATGGTAAGGTATTTTAATATGACATAAAGATACATAAGTTGTTCATATTCTCACTATATTAGCATTATGGTTTTATTCCGTTATCCTCAAGGCAGAATCATTCAAGAATTTCATGTTTGGGCCTCCACATATAAAAGGTATCTTATCTTTATTTATTCTTTTCTATATAACCTCAATGTTATAGTTTGAAACTATTTTATTGCCTTAGTCAAAATTTTAAGCAACATTATTCATTTTATTACCTGATAAAAATTTTTTGTTGCCTTAATAAAAATTACACCTATAGCAGTTCTACTTTATTTAACAATATGAATCATGTTACCTTAATAAAAAAGCAACAATAATTGTATTTATAGTCACATGCTTGTTTGCTGTCTAAAGCTTCTTTTATTGTAGTGGATTAAATAGTAGCAAAAAAAATTATTTTGGATGAAAATTTAAAGTGCAAAATGGAAGATTGGAAACTAGTGGCAGCAGCTTAAAAATTGACCAAGCTATAGATGACAAATTCAAAAAAGGTCTTTAACATTGCGACATTATACGTGAGTGACCAGATTCTTTAGTTTCTTAGATTGTGATGTGAATTTTAAACCTGAAACGACAATCTGAAGTGATTACTACTTTCTGCTACTGTACATCCTTTTGTTTTAAAAACAAAAAGATTCAAGGACCTAGAACAAGATTTTGTTTCTCATTAATATTTTAGTCATCAGAAAGAAAACCTTTAAATACGAAGCAAGATTGCTGGTTGGGATTTCCAAAATAATATGTTGAATCAGTGTTATGGTATTGTTTGGTTAAAATATCATAACCGTAGAGATCCTTGACCAACCAAAATACACATGCTTGGAAACAGAAACATTTTCTGGAAATTCCTATAGCACCAAGTCATATTCATAAAAACAAAATCATGTTTTCAACCATCATATCCGTGAATAGAACAAATGCTCTCTCAGAACCTACTCGGGAGTAACCAATCCGTCCAACGAGCAGGAATACTGGCTGAACTTTCACCTCTCTGTTGTCAGTAAGAGACGATTTTTCCTTCCATCAACATCGATAGCTTCTGCAGAAAAGAAATAAAAAAATGTCTATTCAATACGAGTGACTACATTTGTTGATAAGGCACTTTACTTGCGGTTTTGATCTTTACCTTCAGCACCCAGTGCACATTTTGGAGGGCACCAGAACTTGCAAAGATGAGGATGCTTTGATTTGTTGCATTTCGCATCACAATTATCCAGGCATGGAGATTGTGCTGCAACTTGAACCATCTCCACACACAAAAGACACAAAACCATACATGCAATGAATCCTTTTGTCATTTTTCTTCTCATCCGATATCTAATCGCGTGGCTGTTTAGAAAGTTAATTGTTTATTTATTTCCTGACAGAAGGTGAAGCCTGAAAGGAAGTTTCTGAGACGATCAAATAACAAATTTGACCATCGTCGTACATATAGCCCCTGTCTTTAGTACAAAAAACAGTTTTTTGTTACGTTGAAGAAGTCGGGCATTATAGAAAATACCTGTAGCTTTTGCGTTATTTATTTTTAGTATAATACCTGCTAAAATTAGTAGCAACTTCTCGTCGGGCCTATTCCAATAAATGCATTTCTTCTTTAGTACTGAAGATACATATTCACAACCATTAATTTCTTAGCCCTAAGAATATTAACCCGGCGAGTTTCAGCTTTTAACTGGCTAGCAAGGTAATGTAACGATGACTTGTAACGATGACTTAACAGCTCTTTTTTAACTTTGATACCACTTGGATGATTAGTATAAACAAATTTAAACGGTGGGGTTGGCGCTCAATTGGTTATTATTTATATTCTACTCATCGATCTTATATCTATATTAACAACAATTTGGTAAAAATTTTCACCAAAATGCAGGATTTAAGAAGGTCTAATAGTACATAGTCTTATCTATTGATGTTAAATCTATAGCATAATATATTATTCCAATTACTCAAAGTTGAGAGTATCTTATCAAAATTAGTATTGGTTTTAATTGTGATATATTATTGGTACAGGTTAATAACATGTTATTTTATATAATTTTTAAATTAAACGTTTCTTTAATTTTATATATAAGGTATAATTTTTATAAACTATTTAAGAACTTTATCATTAATAACGTCAATAATTAAAAAATACATACGCTTAAGAATTAGAGTTGTAATATCACTATGGATCAATGGTCATTCAAAATCAAGATTGTGAAAGATTATTAAAACATTATAAGAGAGAAACTTCTTTGGCTCTCTCTAAGCCCTAACCTCACCTCAACCACTTCCCTACCTAGCTCTTTTCGACCACCTGAAGCTCTAAACTCTTCTCTTTCCTTCTCCTCTCCCATCCTTATCTTCCTTTGCATTATAGTTTCCACTTTTTAGCTCTCTCTCTCTCTATATGCCCCTTTCAAGTAGTTCATTCATTGAATCTCTCCAAGGGCTTTTTAGTGCTTTACTATTTTATTCCAAAATCTCCACTCACTTTATTTCTTCTTTTACTAATAACTTTTTAAAACTCCCTACTAAATAACATACCCGTACTTGACACTTCCTTTTCCATTACAATGTCAATCAAAGGAGTAGGCACCTTTACTAAACTTAGTAAAGGATTGACATTTCATCCCATTACCTCATCCAACTCCTCTCCTAGGAATGTGAAAGTTGCATTTGACAAAGCTTTAGATGGATATGGAAATCAAAACCTTTCCCTAACTCCCACGAACTAGAGGAAAGTTGTAAGGGAAACCTTAGGACCACCTTGCATTTCTGACCTCCCTACAACCCAGAAACTGGTAAGAAAGTTGTAGAAGACATAGAAATTTTATGAGAAGGAGATAGACCCTAAAACACTACAATCTTTGTTTTTTTCTTCTAGAATGAAAGTCAATTTACAAGGCCATTAAAAACTAGGCACAAACAATATTAAAAACTAGAGGATTACAAGAAGTCGTAATTTTTGCAGAAGACCAATTGCTATTTAAGTTTCAAAGAAAAAGAAGCTACAGGCATAGTTGAATCTAGCCCTTGGAGCATATTTAATATCTCTATTTTCATGAAACATAGAGACCTTGAATCAACTTAGAGAGAATCAAATATGAAAGGATTTTGTCATTGGTCAATTTTCATAATATCCCCCTAAAATACCAAACTACTAAGAGGCTTGTTACATGGGAAAATTTTTTGTATAGATGAAAGTATTGTTAAAAAGAAAAGGATTTGGTTTGAAAGAATATTTATCAATGTAGAGTTGCACTAAGAGTTAAAAGAAACTATATCAATTATTAGACTTCATGAGGATGGGAAGCGATAGGTTTAGTTTATATTATATTTTGATAGGTCTTTTAGTGTATTTATAGGTGACTATTAGATGATCATTGCATGTATAGGCCTAAAATTATGTTAATGTGATTGTTTGTTTATGTTTTAAGTGTTATGTAGTTTAAAGCATGACTTGGATCTTAATCTTGTGTTTCTTGAGGGGTTTGATGTGTTTGTTAGTGAAGAATGAAGGAAGCTGGAATGTGCTTGGGTGATAAGTATAAATTGCATCATATTTTAGGGCATAGTTTGATATGTGTTTAGCTGTTAAATTGATCATTTAGTAAATGTTTAGGTTAGAATTGTTTTAGTTAGTTATTTATTTATGTTGTAAGTGTTTTATGGGTTAGTACAAGATTTTAAGCTTAAATATTATATTTTTCAAGTACCTTAATGTATTTGCTAGTATTTCAGGGTCAATATCGAAGAACGGAGGAGTTTCAGAAGACATTAGGGCCAAAACAACAGCCTATGATCCATAGTGACAGAAGACTCAGATGTTGGCCACGATCGTGGCCTATATTAGGCAGGTATGCAGACACTCAAGAACGTCAAGTTTCGAGGCATTTTTTGGACTTTTTAGACTCCGAAAAATGCTAGGGTTACCTAAAACACAAGAGGATATAAAAATAAGAGAAAGAGGTAAAGAAAGGAAGCTTTACATTCAGCCACTCTTAGAAACCCTAAAGAGTGAGAAAAAGAAGAGAAAGAGAGAAGAAGAAGAGGAAGAAGAAGTGGATCCTGACGTCGCTACTCCCTGAATTAGGGGATATCCAGACGCCGCTGCCTTCTTGAATTTTTCAACCTAAGTTCCATTTTCTCTTCAGTTCCTTTTTCATTTAAATGTATAAAGTTGAGATGGATTGTATGGAAATGGATTTCAGGTTGTTGCTAATGTTCTAAACTCTCCTTCGGGATTTTACTTTAAGTTATGTTATGTTTATTGGATTGGGTGTTGTGATTAATTAATGTATTTTCATGTTTCGATAACAAATCAAAAGGGTGAACCAGATAAAAATAATTAGATCAGATTAATGAGAGTTAGGCGATGTAATTGACCACTTAATCAATTTAGTGGGTAATTTCATGGATAGAGATCCTGTGCCAGACTTGATTGTTTATTAGAGAGTGTTAGAACTAATTAGAATTGAGGGTTTGTGAATTGATAGATTGTAATTTCCATAATTTGATTAGGGTTTAATGGTTATAACTCTTGAGAGAGTAATCAACCCTACGACCGTTTAGAACTGACACCCCATAAACATATAAATGGCTAGATTAGCATTAATGATTAGTAAAATCACTTCTCTCATAACTTGATTAACTCTTTTCACATATTTTCATTGTAACCTGTATGACTACTCAGTTTAATTATGTTTTGTTGATATTTCCACTTTACAATTATTGAATTAATTTCTTGTATCTACTTTCCAGGTTCACTTGTGCAGTTTTTATTTTTTTTATTCTTTCCTTTGAGCCTTAGACGATGTAGGATTAGTCTAGTACCCTCCTCGTGCGATCAACACCTCTTATACTACAGTTACGACCCATATGCTTACGATATTTGAGGGCTTATAAATTTTAAAGCTCGAACAACACAATCAATAGGTTATAAGTTAGGCTCAAGATGGTGTGTGCAATGTTATAGTCATCACAGAAAGTTCTTCTCCAGTGTCAGAATCGTGCATCCAATGTCACGATCATGATAAAAAGTTTTTCTTTAATTTCACGATTGTGACACCTATGTAACGATCATGGCAAATGCTTGCCAGATGTGGGATTTTTCATCTTTTTTTATATTGGGGTCATTTTTGCAACCAAATGACATGGGTAAGCCCTAGAATTAACCTTAGGGTCCACTATTACTATAAAAGAACATAAAAGACTCCAACAAAATCAGCCACCATCCTACTAAATTAAATCAAGCAAGGAGGATCAAGAAGAGCATTAGAGAATTACCAGATTTCCAAATTCAGTTCCAAATCAAGTTCTTATTTCTTTCCTTTTCTTATTTTCATTACATTTGATGTGTAGCTTGCATTTGAAGATGTTTTTTTCTTGAGTTATTTTGTTATTAATTGTTATTGAATTCAATACAATAATCTAGTGGTGATATTTGGGTATGTTAATACTTTAACAATAAATCAAGAGAGTCAGTTCAAAGTAATTCGATTAGGTTGGTTAACGAGAGTTAGTGACTTAGTAAGTCACGCAAATATCATATTAATAATCATACAAAGAGAGATCTTGTGTGAAAACTCAATTATTTGATAGATTACTTCAGAACTAGTTGAAAATGTTAGAATGTTTTTAGGAATCGATAGAATGCAAAATCTAGAATTTCGTAATCAATTAGGATTAGGTCTTGACAGAGAGGAATCAAACCCTTCAAAATTCTAGAATGGACGCCTAATTGAATCAATAGTGGTTAACGGAGCAAGATAATGATAGAATGAATCCTAAGCTTCATCATTGATCATACTTACATAATTGTGGTAGCTGAATTGTTATTTAGTTATTTGCTTAATTTTATTTGATTATTTTCATTCAGATTATATTTTAATACCTTAAACAAAGTTTGTTTCACTTAGTTTTAACTATTTACTTGTAGGATCGACACCTTTGATACTACAAGTTTACAATCCATATACTTGTGGATATTGAGGGCTTTATTATAAGTAAAACTTACTCAACAGGTTTTTGGCACTGTTGTTGGGGACTTAGATCAGGAATTTTTTACTTCCTTTAATCTTAGGATTTTTCACTATTTTTTGTGTCCTAATTACTCCATAAACACAATAATTACTCAGAGTTCAAGCAAGATCAAAGAAAATCTAGCACTTGACATCCTGAGACAAGAATTAGAAATTAATTTCATAAGGCTAGGGGTTAACACTGCATAACAAGTTATCACTCGACCATCAGTGCAAACCTCATTTGAAATCAAAACCAACATTGCTAAATATACTACAAACCAACATGCAATTTTGCTAGTTATCAAATGAGGATCCTAATGCACATATAATGAACTTTTTAGAGATATGTGAAACCTTCTGATATAATAATATGTCAAAAGATGCTGCTAAGATGAGGCTCTTTCCTTTTACCTAAGGGATAGAGCTAAAGTATGGTATCACTCCTTAAACTTGACAAACATCATGACATGGAAGCTGCTGGTGCATGCATTTTTAGACAAGTACTTCCCTCTACCAAAGACGAAAAGGTTAATAAAGGAGAATATTATTTACCAACAAAGTAATGGGGAGTCCCTTTATAAAGAGTGAGAAAGTTACAAGGATTTCTAGAAGAGATGTCCTCACTATAACTTACCCAAATAATTCCTATTACAAACCTTTTACAATGGAGCTAGTCCACCCATAAGGGGCACCATTGATGTGCATCTGAAGGATCACTAATGAAGAAGACAGCTGATGAAGTCGAGGATTTGTTAGAAGAGATAGCAAAAAATAGTTATCTTTGGACGTCAGACAGAAGTAGGCAGTAAGCAGCAAGCAACATTCCACTATCATAAGGGAGTCATTACAGTCAATTCAATGACAGAAATGCATGCCAATATTGAAAATCTAACTACACAACTCAATATTATGAAAGCCTCTTCATCTGCTCTAGTTAAAGCAATTCAACAAAGATGTGAATTATGTGGTGAAGATAACCATGATACTGTTGATTGCTTCTTGATGTAAAACAATGATACGAAGCAATTCAACTGTATGTGGACACACTTTGGTCGAAAAGGAGGAAACAACCCTTGTGGCAACACTTCCAATCATGGATGGAGGAAACACTTAAAATTTTCTTGACCACATAATGCAGGTAATCAATAATGAAATCAAGGGCCACTTGGATTTCAATAAGAGAAATTCAATGCGACTGACTCCAAACTATACAACATCTTGGACAACCTCATGAGTATAGATGAAGCTTGTAAGAGGCTAGTAGGGAATTTCAAAAAAGTAACTAAAAACCATGCTTCTTCCATTCATAACTTAGAGGATAACTTAGAGGTTAAAATGAACCATCTAGAAAATGTATTGTCAACAAAAAGTATAGGGAGCCTCCCGAGCAATATTGAAGCAAACCAAAGGAGGCAATTTAAGGCAATCACACTTAGAAGTGGTAAGGAACTTTAGCAACCAATAGAGACACAAGCTGCACCTTACCCAGTAGAAAAAGACCAAGAAAAGAAGGATATAGACATGAGTGACTAACCTCTTTATGTTGCCACTCCGCGATATCCACCTAAGAACCCATTTTCTCAATGATTATAAAAGAAAAAACTGGATGCATAATTTACAAAGTTTATGGAGAAATTAAAAACTTTGGAAATTAACCTATCTTTCGTGGAGGCATTGGAACATATGCCTAAGTATGTCAAAATTTTGAAGGACATATTATCAAAGAAGCAAACTTGGGAAGAGAACCAAATGGTAGCATTAACTAATAGTTCTAATTCCATAATCACTAGTTATATGCCTTTTAAGTTGAAGGATCCAACAAGTTTCATAATACCCTGTGTAGTTAGTGAATTTGGATTCCCAAAGTACTTATACAACTTAGGCACGAGAATAAATCTTATGCCTTTGTTGATATTTAGGAAATTAGGACTTAGCAAGGTAAAGCCAACTTTAATATTAATTTAATTGGTTGATCAATTAATTAAGAGACTATTTGGGGTGGTGGAAGATTTCTTAATGCAAGTGAACAAGTTCAATATCCCAATGGACTTTGTAGTTCTTGATTTTGAAGAGGATAGAAACTGTCCACTAATTCTTGGATGACCTTTCGTGAACACAAAAAGACCATTAATAGATGTTCATGAAGGTAAGTTAACACATTGGATTGGTGAAGATGAAGTGAGTTTAACATAAATAAAGCCATGAAAAATCCTAAAGAAAGCATTGCTTGCATAAATATTTACATTATGGACGAATGTATGCAAGAGCAAGAGGAAAGCTATTTTGAAGAAATTAAATATGTAGAAGCTAAGTCTGAGAAAAATGTCGAGACAGAGAATTCAAATTTTTAGAGACATTAAGAAATATTAGTAAGGACCCAAACATCCATACCACCCTCCACAAAAAAACCACCAACTCTAGAGCTCAAACCTTGACCCACACACCTTAGATATACCTTTCTAAGTGAAGTTCAAACTCTACCCATCATCATTTCCAGTCAGATGGATGGGGAACAAGAGAGTAAGGTGGTAGCAATTGTTAAGAAGCAGATGAAGGCTATATGATGGCAAACATCTAACATTCAAGGTATAACCCCAATTTTCATACAATGAATAAACCTCGAAGAAGGAACTCGGGCGGTGAGGGAAAATCAATGACGGTTGAACTCTCACATGAAGGAAGTGGTTAAAAAGGAAGTAGTGAAGCTTTTAGAAGTAGGTATCATATGCCTGATATCTAATAGTAAATAGGCCAGCCTAGTACAATGCATACTAAAAAAGGGTAGAATGATCGTTATAGAGAGTGAAAGCAAAGAGTTGATCTCCATTAGAGCTGTAACAGGATGGAGAGTTTAATGCATGGAGAGTTTGCATCAACTATCGAAACTCAATAAAATGACTAAAAAAGATCATTTTTCCTCTTCCGTTTGTAGAGAGAGTGGTTGGTCACTCATTCTATTGCTTCCTAGATGGTTACTCAGGATATAGGTAGATATTCATCTATTCAAAGGACTAAGAAAGGCCCACCCTTATGTGTCCTTATGGTATATTTGCGTATAGACAAATCCTTTTGGATTATGCAACACTTTAACTACTTTTGAGAGGTGTATGAAGTCTATCTTTTCAAATATGGTTGAGGACATTATGGAAGTATTTATGAATAATTTTCAGTATCCGGAGACTCTTTTGAACAATGCCTGACAAATTGGGATAGAGTACTCCAAAGATGTGAATAATCACATTTAATACTAAATTAGAAAAAGTGTCACTTCATGATGCACGAGCATAGAGTGTTAGGACATAAATCGTGCCAAAGGATTGAAGAGGACTACACAAAGATAGAGGTCATAGAGAAGCTTACACCACCCATCAATGTCAAAGGTGTACAAACATTCCTAGGTCACGTAGGATTTTATTGCCACTTTATCAAGGATTTCTCAATGATTGCTATAACTCTAAAAAACTTGTTAGTTAAGGAAATGCCTTTTAATTTCAATGAAAATTATCTATCTGCCTTTAACAAACTTAAGCAGGCACTAACAATAGCACCAATTTTAATGTCACCAGATTGGACACTTCCATTGAAAGTCATGTGTGATGCTAGTGATCAAGGTATAGGTTGCATGTTGGGCCAAAGAAAGGATAAAAAGTTACATATGGTATATTACGTGAGCAAGACATTAATGAGACCCTAAATGAATTATACCATTATAGAGAAGGAGTTACTAGCAATGGCGTATACATGTGACAAGTTTCAGTTGTACCTTTTAGGCTTTGAGGTGATCATTTTTACAGATCATCCTGCACTTAAATATCTTTTTGCTAAGAAGGATGTGAAACTGAAGCTTATTCGATAGATACTACTATTACAAGAATTTAACGTCAAAATAAGACACAAAAAAGGAGAAGAGAATGTAGTAGCAGAACACTTATCACATCTAGAAGGAGGGAAAATTGAGCAAAGTGATGATATCAACTAGAAATTCCATGATGAAACCTTGATGTTACTTAACAACATGGTGACACCATGGTTCGCCAATATAGCAAATTTTGTCGCTAGTGGTAAACTTCCTTTAGAGTTATCATATCAATAGAGGAAATGATTTTTTTTTAGTGTACCCACTATTTATAGGATGACCCAATTCTATATAGAACGTAAGCTAATGGGCTGATACAGAAGTGTCTTCCTAATGAGGAAATGCTAGATATAATAGTACAATACAATGAAACAAGCTATGCAGGGCATCACGGAACAAACAAGACTGCAGCACGAGTGTTAGAATGTGGATTTTATTGGCCAAATTTATTCGAGGATGCCCAAGAGTTCGTGGAACATTGTGATAGGTGTCAAAGAGTAGGGAACATCTCGAAAAGAGATGAGATGCCCTTATCCAACATATTAAAAGTTGAAGTTGTTGATGTGTAGGGATTTTACTTTATAGGGAACATGTACATCTTAGTCAGAGTGGACTACATGTCACCATGGGCTAAAGCTATGGCATCTCCAAAAAATGATTGCAAAGTGGTATAAAAGTTTATTAAGAGATTATTCAACTGAGTTAGAGTGTCAATAATGATAATAAATGATGGACGTGCACATTTTTGCAATAAATCTTTTGATGCTTTTCTTAAAAGATATGGAGCTCACCATAGTGTTGCCACTACTCACCACCCGCAAATGAGTGGACAAGTAGAAGTTATAAACTGTGAGTGCTGGAACCCCTCCCCGGGCGGGTTCACGGCCCGACGTCCTATGTGACATCTGGACCTGTGGCCCACGGGGGAGGAATTCCCCACCAGTGATACTTAAAACG
>JANQBM010000221.1:26962336-26980511 GCA_025594535.1 Erythroxylum domingense
ATTGCATTAGAAGAGGTGCATTTGGGAAGATTATGAGTGAAAGTGATGTTAGAATGGAGGTAGGAACCATTAAAGATTCTTTGGAAGGGCTTAGGTTTCACCTATGTCTGTTAGACGGACTTTAAGTCCGCTAAACGGACCTTCTCGGGTCTGAAAATGATCCTAACCCCATTCATGTCCGTTTGAAGGGACATACATGTTCGCTTAGCGGACATTCTCGGGACAACTACAGTAAAATTTTATTTTGGCCCTTTTAACGGCAAAATCTCACTTTGAGGTCTGCACAAAAGTTGTAGATGTCGAAGTCCGCTTTGAAAATATCTTAGAATGACATTAATCCAACTTCTACATAAAAAGTTATGCCTTTTCTCCCAAGATATGTTTGTTTTTAGATGATTGACTTATTAAGGTTTTTCTTATGGGATATTTAGAATTGACTGTGAACTTGAATGAGCCTAGTTGATGTTCGATTGAGCTATTATAGTAAGGAAAGTGTATTAGGTGTTAAAGAACGATTCACAGATCATGTTAATTAGTTATGAGATGTGTATTAACGAAATGTACCCAGAATTGTCATTGAACATGCATTGTATATAATCCATATATATGCGCGTAAATGAGTACTTATATAATTATGCAATGTTGTAATTTATGTAAATGTGTGTTGAATGATATAGAGGAGCAAGTAGATCGTGTGCATCCAGACATTGCCAGGACATTGAGGCAATAGCTATCTAGAGCAAACGGTGAGTAACCTAGATAGTTTCTCTCAATTATTGTTTGCTTAAATGTTTTTATGAATGATAAATGAATGTAAATTGAATTGTGTTGAATTCCGAATAGAAGGTCCGATGATTGTGAAATGTGGGATGTATGTTGAAGTGCTGCTTGAATGTGAATGTGAATAACTAAATGTGTTATGATATGACTGATTGAAAATGTGAGATGCATATATGAATGAATGATCAGATAATAGGAGTTATGACCAGAGTGGCTACCGATCAGAGCTTAAAGCTGAACGTGTGAAAAGAGCCTTGAGCTCAGACAGTGATTAAGAGCCTAAGGCTCACTATGTAAAAATGAGCCCTGTATCTCCAACAGATAAGGGACAGTATAAATAAGCCCAGTATCCACCATGGATACCATACAGTATAGGCACTCAGTCATAACAATGTAATAATTAGAAAAGAGTCACATGTGCAGTCCATATAATTTGTATTGAGTATGTTTGATTGATTGAAATGCAATTGTCTTACTCTTAAATGGGAATGTGATATGTGATATTATATGAAAAATGCAATGACGTGAATTATCTATTATTTGGAATGATATGTTGCATGAATTGAGTGAACCATCAATGATGGTTACCTCATCTGAGTTCGCAAAACTCACCCAAAATTGCAGGTTAAAATTTCAAGATATAGAGAAGATTCTAGCTACTAAGAGACCGTACAAGAAGCTTAATTCTTGTACTTTTGTGAAGAAGATATGGCTCAAAGGTCGGTGAGTTGGACTAAAGGATTTAGTTAGATCTTTTGTATTTCCTCTTTCATACAGTTTATTTTGTATTAGGATATGATGATGTACATGTGCAGATTATTTTTGGAAAGCTACAATGTATGTACATTTGGTATTTATGAAATGAAAAGAGGAAATTTGTTTACAAAAAAAAAATATTTGGTGACTTTCTTGTATGATAGTAGATGCCATGATTTAGCAGGATAAATTACCATGTGATAAAGTTAAAGTGAGGCTGTAACACGCCGTTGTTATAGGGTATGTACTGGAATGTCATATAGGTGTTCCAGTATGTATCTTATAGCAGCGGGGGCACTACAGTTAGGTAGTATTAGAGCATAATTTGGCATCCATGAGGACATATAGGAATGTTGAGCATGAAAGATCATGAGAAATGCGGATAATGATTGAAGTTCTTGTTTATTATAGGTCATCCGCCATAGATGAACAAGTGGGAGAATCAACTGACCTAGGATCTGTAGGAGCCAGTAGAGAGTCCTCTGTATCTCAACCAGAGGTAATGCCTCCTAGAATCCCCGAAAGAAGGGAGAGGAGGTATGATAAGTTACGAAAGCAGGGAGCTATGGACTTCTATGGTAGCACAGACCCAGTAGAGGCTGACGGATGGTTAGAAAGAACAGAGAAGGTTTTTAATCAGATGGACTGCGAGCCGGATGAGAGGTTCAACTATTCAGTGTCCTTACTATAGGACCTAGCTTACCAATGGTGGAAGACTGTTCCAGGCAGTACCACCAGGCCTTGCAATCTAAATTAGGAGGACTTTCTGCGAGTTTTCAAGGAGAATTACATGCCCAAGATCTACTTGGACAGGAAGATGAAGGAGTTCCTATATTTAAAGCAGGGTAGGATGTCAGTGGTAGAGTATGAGATCAAGTTTAACGAATTAATGGGATATGCTACTGCTTTGATTCCTACCGAAGAAGATAAGTGTAGGAGATTCGAAGATGGCCTGAACATGGAGATCAGGACAAGACTAAATATCTCTAACCTGAATAGTTTCACCGAGTTGAGGGTTGTTTCGATCAGACTTAAGCAGCTACTAAGGGACAAGCAGCGTCTGGGCAAGGATCCAGATTGAAAAGGCCCAATAAGAGTCAGAGTGGTTCTAGCAGAAGATTCAATAAGCGCGAGAATAGAGCATTTAGACCACCAGCTGGATCAAGGCAGTCAGGATTTAGACAGAGAGGTAGTTTTGCACAGACTGGCAGTGGAAGAGGTACAGTGCAGAGTCAGTTGCCCCTATGTAAGCATTGTTGGAAGAAGCACAGTGGTGAGTGCTGGAGATTGACTGGAGCTTGCCTTAGATGTGGCTCCTTTGATCACCAGATTAGAGACTGTCCTGCTACAATGGGAACTCAGACTAGTATGACTGGCAGATTAGGGAGTGAAGCTACTATTCAGCAGAGTAGAGGTAGTGGGACTGGACAGAGAGGCCGTGGTAGAGGCAGAATGAGCATAGGGAGTCCTTCTATTAGGATTGAGGTACGGAGCAGCCGACCTCAATCTCAGGCCAAAGTCTATGCCATAACTAGGCAGGAGGCACAAGACTCACCAGATGTTGTTGCAGGTGCACTACTTGTTTATGATTTTGAGGCATATGCATTGCTAGATCCTGGATCTACGCATTCATTCATCGCACTGCATTTGGCATCTAGGCTGCATTGTGATAGAAAGCAGTTAAAGTATGGATTAGATGTGTGTACACCAATAGGTAGTACTACAGTGATAGGAGAAGTTTGCAAGAGATGTTTGATTGGGATTGACAGGGTAGAGTTAGAGGCAGACTTGATTATACTACAGTTGAGGGAGATGGATATTATCTTAGGCATGGATTGGCTCACTGCTCATAGGGCTATCATGAATTGCTATACCAAAGAGGTAGTATTAAAATCTCTTGGTCAGCACAGAGTGGTTTTCAGAGGAATTAGTCAAGCAGTGCCAGCCAGGCTAATATTGTTTATGAGTGCATTGAGGTTGATGCAGGGTGGATGTGAGGCCTATTTGGCCCATGTCATTGATACTAGAATTGACCAAAATATGCAAGACATTCCCATGGTAAGGGAATTCCCAGATATGTTTCCCACCGAGCTATCTGGTTGGTACTACTGTCGCCTGCAACCAAATTCAAAAGAAATCACTTACTTTAATACAAATGAATGTAATAGTGGTAAGTGGATATCGTTCCCGAGAGGAATTTTTAACAGTAAAGGTTAGCGATGTTTAAAACTAAAAGAAAGTAACGAAATAGGGGGTTTTAATTCACGATAATTTAAGGAAAAATATAAGAAAAATAAAAAATAAAGAGAAATAATTAGATCTGAAAATATAAGAGACAAACCTTAGTTTCGGGTCACCGATGTTATCATACTAAAATGGATCCTCGATATAAAATTTCAATCATTAATAAACATTCATTGGGGGTATTTTCTCTTAAGTGTAATGACTAGAAACATGTATCCTAGCATTCTTATTAAACAACAACCTAGATACGATCATAGGTCTAATTGAATAATAGCTTTACGAATTAAGAACCAATGAGCAAGCGAAATACATGTACGACATGCAATCAATCAAGCGAATATCTCCTTAAAATTTTCTAGCTCTAACGTAGAGTAGACAATCCTAATTGCTACTTGTGATTAGTAAAACTGAACGTCGTATTTCGTTAATCTAGCGATTGAATAAATTAATCCCTAGTTGCGCCCCTAGAAACTAACGAATTCAATTAGAAAGAGTAAATTGAAAGATATTCAATGTTCATTAACAATATAAACTTTATTGAACATCTCACACATAATAGAGGATAACACGAATCCCCTCAACTAAGACAATAAGTTTAGCTACTCATAATAGAATTGAAAACAAAAGAAATAACAAAGTAATAAGTCTCCATCCCTGGTTCTTTAATGAAGAATACGAAAACACCAATTGAAAATATGCATAAATTGTAAAAATAGAAGGAAAACGGCAGCAACCCCAGAAGAACTCCTCACCTATTCTAAAACCTAATATATATATATATGTGCGTCAATCACCAAATCTCCTTCTTGATGTTTATCACTTCGTTATCTTCTCTTGATTCTCTCCAGATAATGCACTCTTCTATTTTCGGTAGGTAACTCTCTTAAAAGATGGCCAGATAATCTTTAAAGATTATGTTTAGTTTGAATTTGACTTCTGAAATTTTATTTGCAGATTTATTCCCTCCTTAGGCGTGCCCACGCTTAGTCACTGAATTGCTGTCAGAGTGAGAATTTCATATTTTCTTCATTCTTTTGCATCTTTTTGATTCCATTTCATCTCTAAAGTGTTGAAAATCATTTGTAAACAATTGTAAGATAATTCCATTAATTTCGGATAACAATTTCAACACATTAACGATAATTAAGTTCAAAATAAGTGCAATTTAATGAATTAACACTGGTTTACCTCCAGATCGGGAGACGGAGTCTACAATTGATTTAGTTCCATGTGTTGCTCCTATATCTATCCCTCCATATAGGATGGAACCTAAGGAACTAAAGGAGATGAAGACTCAGTTACAGGAGATATTGGAAAAAGATTTTATTCGACCCAGTGTTTCACCTTAGGGAGCTCCAGTGTTGTCTGTAAAGAAGAAAGATGTGACTTTGAGGTTATGCATCAATTATAGGCAACTGAATTGGGTGACAGTGAAGAACAAGTACCTATTGCCTAGAATTGATGATTTGCTTGATCAGTTGTAGGGAGCTCAGGTATTCGCCAAGCTGGATTTGAGATCGGGGTACTATCAGTTGAAGATAGCAGAGGCTGATGTACTAAAGAGTGCATTCAGAACTAGGTATGGGCACTTCGAGTTTCTAGTAATGTCGTTTGGGTTAACTAATTCCCCAGCAGCATTTATGGCTTTGATGAATAAGGTGTTTCAGCCTTACCTAGATAGGTTTGTGATTGTATTCATTGATGACATTTTGGTGTATTCACGGAATAAAGAAGAGCATGCTAAGCATCTGAGAGTGGTTCTGCAGATTATGAGGGAGAAGCAATTGTATGCCAAATTCAGTAAGTGTGAATTTTGGCTGGACCAAGTGGTATTTTTGAGACATATAGTGACTGGAGAAGGCATACAGGT
The DNA here is from genome assembly GCA_025594535.1 of Erythroxylum domingense. Lineage (NCBI taxonomy): Eukaryota > Viridiplantae > Streptophyta > Magnoliopsida > Malpighiales > Erythroxylaceae > Erythroxylum > Erythroxylum domingense. Next base: position 26,967,987 of record JANQBM010000221.1, read on the forward strand.
AGATCCAAAGAAGATAGAGGTAGTGATGAATTGGGAAGCTCCGAGGAATGTGTCTGAAATCTGAAACTTCCTAGGATTGGCCGGATATTACCGGAGGTTTGTCGAGGGGTTTTCCTTGATCTCAGCCCCTCTAACAAAACTTTTAAGGAAGAATGTAGTGTTCAGATGGGATGATAAATTTCAGGAGAGCTTCGAGGAGCTGAAGCATCAGTTGACTACGGCACCGGTGTTAACCATTCCTTCAGGAACTGGAGGATATGTAGTGTATAGTGATGCTTCGCATCAAGGATTGGGATGTGTGTTGATGCAGTATGGCAAGGTGATCGCCTACACATCGAGACAATTAAGGTCTCACGAGATTAACTATCCGGTACATGATTTGGAGCTAGTTGCAGTTATCTTTGCTTTAAAGATATGGAGACATTATCTTTATGGAGAGACATTTCAGATTTATACAGACCATAAGAGCTTTAGGTATTTGTTGAGTCAGAAGGAGTTGAATATGAGGCTGAGGAGATGGATTGAGCTGTTGAAAGATTATGATTGCACAATTGAGTACCACCCGGGGAAAGCTAATGTGGTAGCAGATGCTTTAAGCAGAAAGTCTAATACTAGTATAGCTCAGATTCAGACATCGAGGTTACCAAACTTGATCCATTTGAGAGCTTTGAATGTGGAGTTGAATCTGGAGCAAGATGAGGCCATGATCGCTACATTAAAGTTGAGGGCGATGTTACATGATAGGATCAGAAAGGTACAGAGTAAAGATCCTTATATGGTGAAGCTTATAAAGAAAGTGAAGATGAGTCCGAAGTCTAAATTTGAATTGAGAAATGAGACACTATGGTTGAAACAGAGGCTGTGTGTGCCTAATGTGGATGACTTGAGGAAAGAAATTTTAGAGGAATCTCATATGGCCGCCTATGCTATGCATCCTGGTACTACCAAGATGAATAACACGCTGAAGCAGCATTTCTGGTGGCCTGGAATGAAGAAGCAAGTGGCGGAGTATGTTTCTAAGTGTATCACATGCCAACAGGTTAAGGCTGAGCATCATGCTCCAGTTAGGAAGCTACATTTGTTGCCTATTCTGGAGTGGAAATAGGAATGAATCACTATGGACTTTATTATGGGATTGCCTAGAACTCCGAGGCATAATGATGCAATATGGGTTATAGTGGACTGATTGACTAAGTCGGCCCATTTCTTACCAATGAGAGAGAATAACTCACTAGATCAGTTGGCTCGGAGATATGTGAACGAGGTGGTGAGATTGCATGGGATTCCAGTGTCTATTATATCAGACAGGGATCCCAGGTTTACTTCGAGATTTTGGAAGAGTTTGCAATCTGCTATGGGTACTAAGTTGAACTTCAGTATAGCATTTCATCCTCAAACAGATAGATAGAGTAACTGGATAATTAAGAATGTTGAGGATATGCTTAGAGCTTGTATATTGGAGTTCTAAGGAGCATGGGACCAATATGTGGCACTTATCGAATTTGCTTATAATAATCATTATCACGGTAGCATCGGTATGGCTCCATATGAAGCCTTATATGGCAGGAAATGTCGGTCACCACTGTATTGGGATGAAGAGGGCTTGAGAATGGTTGAAGGCCCAGAATTGATACAAGACACGGTAGACAAGGTGAAGTTGATCCGAAGTTTAATTAAAGCGACCCAAGATAGATAGAAGAGTTATGTAGATCAACATTGAAGGGACATGGAATACAGTGTAGGAGACAGAGTGTCATCTTGGAGAGGAGTATTGAGATTCGGAAAGAAGGGCAAGTTGAGCCCTAGGTACATTAGTCCTTATGAGATCATTGAGAGGATAGGACCTTTAGCATATAAGATAGCTTTACTGAATGAAATATCTAAATTGCATAATTTGTTTCATGTGAGTATGCTCCGAAGATACCGATTGGACCTGACACATGTGATACCGACTCAGGAAATTGAGGTTGCTAGTGACTTAAGCTATGTTGAGGAGCCAATTAAGATAGTTGGCTCTCATATGAAGTAGTTGAGGAACCGAGTCATTCCATTAGTGAAAGTCCTTTGGAGGAATCACTCAACTGAGGAAGCAATGTGGGAAATGGAGGAGCATATGAGAAGACAATACCCCTACCTATTCGAACAAGCAGGTAAGAATTTCGAGGACGAAATTTTTTTAAAGAGGGGGAGAGTTGTAACATCCCGTTACCCATATTGAGCCCAGAATAGAAAATATGAGAGATTACTGAGAAGTTAGAAAGTGCATTTCATGCTCATGCACCATATAGCATACACACACATGTAAATATTGAAATTTTGCACATTCAAATGATTGTAAATGCATTCATTGACATTCCAGGTATAATTGATATATGGAATGTGATTTTGGTTGAGAATTGTGGTTTATTTGTATTGAAAATTAATTTGGAGAGTGTATTTAGTAGTTTAGAATTTTTGGAGAATTTTAGAAAATTTTCTAAAAATTTAGGTAAATTTTGGACTAGGAAAAATGCCAAGTGGTAAGACAATTGACAAATAGCAGTAGAATGAAGAGTCAAATGGCAGTGAAAATTTTTATTTATGACTTTGGGATTTAATGACATATGTCATTGAAATTTGGGAGAAAATTGGATTAGAAATTTAAGTCAAATAAACTAGTTATTAAAAGAGTCCAATTGGGACCATGGTAGAGTGACAAGTGGCAGTGACATGTGTCACTACCAGTAGCCACTCATCCCTCATTCACGTTGGTCACTCTTTAATTCTTGAAAGACTAACTTAATTGTTTCTACCTTGCTTTTTCTTCTTCTCTCTTCGTGACCTTCATCATCTTCTTCATTCTTCTTTTCTTTTCACGAATTTGCCTTACTAACCATCATCATCGTCAGACCTTGCTCTCTCCTTCCATTTGTTACTCTCATTTTGCTCTCTCTTTCATTTCTCACAAAAGACCTAAACCTAATACCTTGAAGGAGGATGATATACGTGGGTAATGTGGAGAGCTAGGGCTAAGGGGAATCTTGAGGATTTTGAAGCTAAATTAAGTAAGTAGCTTGTCAATCTTCATGGGTATTGTTAAATGAAGCTTTTATGGGATGGTTAGAGGTTAAATGGCATAAAATGGTGTTTTATGTATGATGAACGTGGGTGATGAAAATTTCATGTAAATATCTTGCTTTTGTATATATGTATGATCATTAATGGCCTATAAATTGTTATAGAGATATTGTTGAGGTATAATGATCATTATAATGGTGTTATATGAGTGCAGTGAATTGAAGAATGAATGGGTAAATGTATAGGTTCTGTTTTGGTTAATGATCAAACATAGATCATGAATTATTTGTGATTGAAATTAAGTTGAATGGAGTGGAGAATGAAAAGGAAATGAAGTAGAAAAGATGATCCAGGTACAATGTAGGTTAGATGTAAAATATTGGAAGTATAAAATCTGGAAAATTGGATGAGAGCTAGAAAATGTTAGCAGCAAAATTTTCATTGATTATGCTTCTGTATTTTAAGCATAACTTGTTATATAGTTATCTAAATAAGATGATCCTTAATTTGGATAAAACTAGAGACATAAGGCTACATTTTGTATGAAGACGTCGAATTTTAATTATGTCATTAAGAGTCTCAAAAACTGACATGAATTTCAGAACTAGGTGCAGCAAATTGTCAAATGAATGTATATGTTTGTGTTCTGTTTTGTGAATATAAAAACCATAAGTGATGAGTGGTATATAGATGTTATGAATCATGAACTCAGGGTTTAATGAAAGTGAAAGTTAGGCTAACCAAGATATTGAGTTATGTTCTTGAAATGAGATGAGTTAAGGTAATAGTAAGGAACAAAAATTGAAGGAGAATATGTGTAGAAATAGTTCTGATAAAGATGTATGAGAATATGTTCTATTTTAGGTGTTCATGATCAAGCTGGAATATGAAATGTGTATGGATGATGTTGAGATGAAACTTAGGTATACTTGAAGACTTTATCAACTTGAAATGATGAATTTTGAATATGAATTGTTTGATACGTAGGAATGAGATATGTTATGGATAAAGGATGGGAATTCATAAATGATGAAAATTAGTTGTAAGTGATGAATCAAATGAATAGGAATTTGAGAATTTAATGAAATCAATTTGGGAAGATTATGAGTGAAAGTGATGTTAGAATGGAGGTAGGAACCATTAAAGATGCTATGGAAGGGCTTAGGTTTCACCTATGTCCATTAGACGGACTTTAAGTCTGCTAAACGGACCTTCTCAGGTCTGAAAATGATCCTAACCCTGTTCATCTCCGTTTGAAGGGACATACATGTCCGCTTAGAGGACATTCTCGGGATAGCTACAGTAAAATTTGATTTTGGCCCTTTTAACAACAAAATCTCACTTTGAGGTCTTCCCAAAAGTTGTAGATATCGAAGTTCTCTTTGAAATCATCCTAGAATGACATTAATCCAACTTCTACATCAAAAGTTAAGCCTTTTCTCCCAAGATATGTTTGTTTATAGATGATTGACTTATTAAGGTTTTTCCTATGGGATATTTAGACTTGACTGTGAGCTTGAATGAGCCTAGTTAATGTTCGATTGAGCTATTATAGTAAGGAAAGTGTATTAGGTGTTAAAGAACGATTCACAAATCATGTTAATTAGTTATGAGATGTGTATTAACGAAATGTACCCAGAATTGTCATTGAACATGCATTGTACATAATCCATATATATGCGCGTAAATGAGTACTTATATAATTATGCAATATTGTAATTTGTGTAAATGTGTGTTGCATGATATAGAGGAGCAAGTAGATCGTGTGCATCCAAACATTGCCGGGACATCGAGGCAATAAGCTATCTAGAGTAAACAGTGAGTAACCTAGATGATTTCTCTCAATTATTGTTTGCTTAAATGCTGTTATGAATGATAAATGAATGTGAATTGAATTGTGTTGAATTCCGGACAAAAGTTCCAATGATTGTGAAATGTGGGATGTATGTTGAAGTGCTACTTAAATGTGAATGTGAAGAACTAAATGTGTTATGATATGATTGATTGAAAATGTGAGATGCATTCCATACATGAATGCATGATCAGATAATGGGAGTTATGACTAGAGTAGCCACCGATCAGAGCTTAAAGCTCAACGTGTGAAAAGAGCCTTGAGCTCAGACAGTGATTAAGAGCCTAAGGCTCACTATGTAAAAATGAGCCATGTATCCCCAACAGATAAGGGATAGTATAAATGAGCCCGGTATCCACCATGGATACGGGACAGTATAGGCACTCGGTCATAACAACGTAATAATTTGAAAAGAGTCACATGTGCATTTCATATAATTTGTATTGAGTATGTTTGATTGATTGAAATGCAATTGTCTTACTCTTAAATGGGAACGTGAAATGTGATATTATATGAAAAATGCAATGATGTGAATTATATGTTATTTGGAATGATATGTTGCATGAATTGAGTGAACCATCGATGATGGTTACCTCATCTGAGTTCGCAAAACTCACTTAAAATTGCACATTGACATTTTAGGATACAGAGAAGATTCTAACTACTGAGAGACCGTACAAGAATCTTAATTCTTGTACTTTTGTGAAGAAGATATAGCTCAAAGGTTGGTCAGCTGGACTGAAGGATTTAATTAGATCTTTTGTATTTCCTCTTTCATGAAGTATATTTTGTATTAGGTTATGATGATGTACATGTACAGATTCTTTTTAGAAAGCTACAATGTATGTACATTCGGTATTTATGAAATAAAAAGAGGAAATTCGTTTACAAAAAAAAATATTTGGTGACTTTCTTGTATGATAGTAGATGCCATGATTTAGCAGGATAAATTACCATGAGATAAAGTTAAAGTGAGGTTGTAATACACCTTTGTTATAAGGTATGTACTGGAATGTCATATAGTTGTTTCGGTATGTACCTTATAGCAACGGGGGCGCTACATTGTCCATATTGCGCCCCATATAATTTACTTGCTTTAGATCACCTTCCTTCATTAAATAACAGTCCATGGTATCATGGTCCATATGTCCACAAAGCTCACAATTAAGTTGTACGACCTTCACCTGAGCTGAAGATGAAGCCTTCATGCTGTTGAGTTATCTCGTCAGGTTGTTAATATCTCGTCAGGTTGTTAATCTTCTCTTTTATTTTTGTCATCTGATCGACCATCATAATTCCTTTTTGCTTTCTAAAGATAGTAGGTTACCTACCCTGCTCGTTCCTCCACAAGCAGCTATTGCTCGCCATCTCTTCTATTAACTCTTCTGCTTCACCAACTGTCTTCCTTATTAATGATCCCTCTGATGCTGCATCAATTATGCCTCTCGTTGGTGGGTTTACTCCATTGTAGAAAGTATGCAACATGAATTCCTTAGGTAATTTGCAGTGTGGGCACTTCCGTTGCAAATCTTTGCATCTCTCCCACGCTTCGTAGATTGATTTCCCATCACCTTGCTGAAAATTGGTAATTTCCTTAATAATCTTCGTGATCTTGGTCAGAGGGAAATACTTATCCAAGAAGACACGAACTAGTTGATCCTACGTCGTGATGTTGGCTATGTTAAGGGAATGGTACCAAGCCTTCGCTCTGTCTCTAAGGGTAAAGGGAAGCAGCAAAAATCTGACTACATCTTCCGACACCTGATGATATCAAAAAGTATCATAGATTTCGAGGAAGTTCACTATATGTGCATTGGGATCCTCGTTTGCTAATCTATAAAATTGCACCTTCTGCTGAAACATATTTAAAAGGGCTGGTTTAATCTCAAAGGAAGCTGCTTGAACCAACGGCCTAGCTACTCCTTAGTTAGCCGCATTGAACCCTAGCCTCATAAAGTCCATCAGGGTCCATTGTTGACGTCCTTGGTTTGCTCCATGGTCCATATTTTGTTGAAATTCCTCAGCTATTGCTGATTTCACGATCTCTTCTTCTTCTTATCACTGAGCTTTCCTAGGGGGTTCGTTCTAGTCGAGTGATATCTAAGTCTAACATTTCAGCTTCACGACTCGAGCCTCTCATAACTCTTGTGTTTAAGCAAGAGCACGATTTTTGAAATAAAATGAAAGAACAAAAACGAAAATTAAAAACTAACTAAACGCCTTAAACAATAAAACTAAATTGATTGCCTCCCCGACAATGATGCCAAAAACTTGATCACAGGTTTCGATATGACAAAGTTTTAATATTTTTAAACCTCGATATTTCTCAAGTGCACGGGTCGTTTACGTAGTATCTAAGTTATTGATTCCACAAGGAGGGTTAATCTAATCATAAAATCTAAAGCTGAACTTAATTCACAATAATTCAAAATAAACAAAACTAAATAAGAAATTATTCAATCACGCAATTAATTCCAATAATCAAATTTAGAAATATAAACAAGATAGCAATTGCAACATCCAATCACAAAACAACCTAAAAACTACCAATTGAGAGAAAGGGGATTTTTATCCGACTTTAATGAAAATCTAATTGATTATGAACTTATTGGATTACCAGTTCTAGATGATCCTAGGATTGATTACTCTCTCTCGAGTTATAATCATTAACCTTAATTATTAACCCTAATCAAATTATGAGAAATTGCAACCTCTTGATTTGTAATTTATCCCAAACCTAAATTAGATCTTAAGTTGTCCAATAAACTACCGAAAACCTATGCAAGATCTCTCATTACACAAATTTACCGGTTTGATTTAATTCTTGATATATTGAATTACCTAACTCTCGTTAGCCCAATTTAATGATTTTCACTCGGTTCACCCTTTCAATTTATTAATAAACTATAAAGTGCAGAAATTAAATCACAAATAATCTAATAAAAACAGGACAATCAAATTTTATTAATATCGAAGACAAAATTCCCGAAGGTGATTTTAGACAAAAATCAACATTTAACAATCTTATTCTTAACGACTATCCCAATTCTATACATCAATAAAATTGAAAACAAAAATCGGAAAATACGATTGGGACAGATGATGGAGACAGCAACAGTGGGAAACCTCCTGTTCCGGGAAGTACTTTTCGTAAGCTTCTTCTCCGTATCTCTCTTCCTTCGTTTCCTTCCTCAATCTCTCGATAAAGCTCTCTAGGGTTTAGGATTGTGGCTGATGCAAAAGCTCCCATCTTCTGTTCTTCATGTTCTCTAAATATCTTGGTAGTCCTAAGGTTTTTCTGAGGTCAAAATGGTTAGAAAAATCCCTCGAAACTTGACTTTTTCTCTTGTTTGCGCATCTGCTCGATGCATGCCACGAAAGTGGGTTGTGGTAGAGTCTTCTGACACGATCGTGGGCTGTCACACATGTTTCTGTCATGATCGTAGCTTATTGTGTCACGATCATAGGCCGTAAGTTCGGCCCAAAAGTCTTTGAAACTCCTCTGTTCTTCGATGTTGGCCCTGAAATACTAACAAATACATCAAGATACTTCAAAAACATAATATTTAAGCGCAAAGACTTATACTAACCCATAAAAACATTTAAACACATAAACTAACACAATTCTAACCTAAGCACACACTAAACACTTAAATTAACACTTAATACATAATAAATTAAGTCCTAAAACATGATGCAATTCACACCTATCATACATTTATTTACACCTTTTCCTATAAACTTTTACTAAACTATTTTATCTTTTCTACTATATAAATTTCACAATATTCACTCACATATTTCATTCATTTATCTTTTTAATTCATTCATGCATTTATCTTTTTAATTAATTCGTTACTATACATTTCCAAGTTTTAAAAAATTTAAAATTTTTATTTAAACTTACTTATTTTATTAATTCATTCAAAATAATACAACTATTATATTTTCCCCTTTTCTTTGACAAAATTTTATCCTCAATCACACAATTTTATTTTTTCCCTAAAAATTTTAAATTACACTATATTCATTTATACAATACTCTTTAAATTTAAATTAACTGGGCATTATACTTATTTAGGTTATGATTGCGCATTTGCGCAGTCTATGTTTGCTAGTTTAACAAACACACCCTAAAACACGACCACGTCCCTAATCATATTCTTTATATAAAATGAATAAAAATAAAAGTTTTGAAAATCTTCCTAATCTTTCTATAAAATCTTGAATCACCTTAATTAGAGATCTAATGATAAAGTTATGCCCAATTTAAAAAGCATTATATCAATTAGATAATGGATTTCTTAGATTTAATTTAATTGAATATAATTAACAATATTTAGGTTTGATTTAACAAATCAATATGCCATAATTTACAAATGAATATTTTAGATTAAACTAAAATATTATTAATTAAATACAAAACTAAGGGCCTGTTTGATTGGATGTTAATTAATGGAATAGAATAGAACAGAACGGAACGATTTATAATGGAATTGAATGTAATATAGTGAAAAGTTGTTTGGGAGGGATGGAAGAGTTCATAATGTAATGTAGTGAAATGTTGTTTGGAAGATAGATGGAATGGAATGTAATGTAATGTATAATAAATGACTATTATACCTCTGATATTAAAATGATTGTTGCAAGAGGTTTAACACTATGATTTTAAAAAATAAATCATGTCTAATTAAAAAGTCATGGTTGTGATTTGTTCAAGTCACAATTGTGAAAAATAATTTTTATATATTTTCTATTTTAAAATAATAAAAATTTTAATAAAAGTTTTATTATTTTATTACTAATTATATACAATTTATTATTAATTGTATAAAAATATTATTATTAATTATTTAATATATTTTATTTTATTATATGTGATTTATATTTAAAAATTATTTATTTATATTTTTATTTATACAAATAATTAAAGAATAATTTTTAATATATTTTCTATTTTTCATTAATAAAAATTTTATTAAATTTTTTCATTTTATTATTAATTATATACAGTTTTATTAATAATATAAAAATATTAATATTAGGGTAAGGAGAAATAATATAAAAATATTATTTATTATATGCAATTTTTGCTTCTAAACCTTCTTTAATCGCTCTACCGCAAAAAATGATATCGAGAATGTAGAAATTAAAAATCAAATTACAAAGCCAAAATTATTTCAATTAATCATTAATTAGATCCACGTTGCCATTCACAATATTAAGACCTAATAATGCCCATATGAGTTGAAATAGTGGACTGCAAAAGTAAGATATTGCGTCATAATAATTTAAATGAACACTTCACTATACAAACCAAACTATATTCAAATTTCACACCTACAAATTTGGACAAATACTTGTTCATCATGACATTCTTAAGGTAGAAAGTCAACGGACATGAGCAAGAATATGGATTAAGAAAAGAGTCTGGGAAAAGGGGGTTAGGATTAGAAGAAATAATTGGTATTAAGAAAAATTATTGAGGGTATATTAGGTATGATATATTTATTAATTTAAGTTTCATCCTAAACCCCCCGAATCGGAAGTTTCTTATTTTCACTGTTTTGGATGGAATGGAACGGAACGGAACGGAACGTAACATGAAACATTCCGCCTCAATCCCATTTCGTTCCATTCCATTTCATTATGAAACCCTCAACTAAACGATAAAAGTGTGTTACTTTCCATCTTGTTCCATTACCAACCCCTCAACCAAACATGACCTAACTTAAATCTAGCTTATCCAATATCCAATTTATACAATTCTTTTTTTTCTCATCTAAACTTTGATTAAGATGTTATGGAAAGTTTAGGAAGTAAATAAGATTTCTTAAGAGAAGTAAAGAAAATATCTTGGAACAGGCCCCTAATTAGGGATGTCAATGGGTCGGGTCGGGGTCGGGCCGCCCTCGGCCTAACCCAGCCCGGCCTTAAAAATGGAGGACCGCGGGCTGGACCGTAGCCGGGGTGGGTTGAAATGGCCCAGCTCGTGGCCCGGCGGGCCAGCCCAAATCTGGCTCGTTTATATTTTTTATTATAAAAATACAAAACGGCGTCATTTTGGACAAAACGAAGCCGTTTTGTCGGGCTATGGGTCGGACCTGGCCAGTCGGTGGCCAGCACGGGCTGACCATGGTCCGCTCGTGGCCCTCCAAACTTGGGCCAAAAACGAGCCGGGCCGAAATTGACATCCCTACCCCTGATTGAGCTATTTATTTAACAAATATGCCTTAAGAGATGACCGTATCACTAGTTATTTTCTTCATATTTTCCCAAAAACTCAAAACAAAAGTTTCAAACTGCTTCCTAAACTTTTTATAGAATCTTGTATTATCTTAATTAGAGAAAGCTACTCCTAATTTTAGAAGCATTATCTAAATTAGACATTAAGTAACTTAATTTAATTTTTATATAATTAATAATATATTAGTTTAATTTAACAAATTACTCTATCATGATTTTAATTATTTAAATTTAAATGAATATTTAGATCGAACCAAAATAGCAATAATTATATATTAATCTTATTTTCCTTTTGTGTTATTTATTTTTCTTCTTTTTGTTTTTTTCGTGCCAATCAATTTTTTCTCTCTATAATTTCCCATCACTCCTCCACCCATTTTGATTGTTTATTCCTTATATTGGAATTTCTAAATTAATCTATAATATAGTTTTATCTTATATGGCACCTGCAAGCCACCGCCTATATGCCATAAAGTGTTTTTCCTGTGTCTATTCATACCAACATTTCCATCCAATAATAAAAGAATTGGTTCTAATCCTTCACTAGATGAAAAAGCTATCTTCTTTTTCATGTTTTTTACAATTCTATATTCCAGAAAAACCCAAGTATTCTAAGTGCAACCTTTAAGTTGGTTCTCCATAGTTATTTCTTTATTCTCTCCTATCTAATTTTATAGAGATCATCCTACACAATTCTTGACTAACGAAGTCCATATAAAGTATGAAATGTCAATTTTCATTTTCTCAATATGGCCAATCTATAAATGTAGAATCATTAGTTTCAACCCCTTGAGTGGGTACCTAAATTTTCAAATGTATTTATACTAGTAAATGCATCACTTAACATTAAGGAAAAATAAGAAAACTTCAGGGTAGCAAACATTCTCTAAAATATCTTTTAAAATTGATTACTATGTGGATTATGTGGCTCACTCACTTTTTAAGTTATTGGTCAAATTGAAGGATTGTTCATGATTGGTCAGATTATTCTAAATATCAAATTAAGTTAGGATTGCTATTTTGGTAACTGCTAAAATATGAAAATAGACGTTTGATAAGTGCAATTGCAGTTACTGAAAAGAGATAAAATGATTAAAAAGTTTATTAATTTATAAACTGTAACATCCCGTTTTCATAGAACAGGTGGGACCTGAGAAACGGGTCCAAGTGAGGTCAATCGGAGAAGTTAGAAAAAAAAACCACATCTCATGCTCATGCACTTGTGAACAACGATTGTTACTCATGAAAATTTATTGTACATGCATTCGTGACATCTTCCCGGTATAAGTGTGAATAAGTGTGATTTTTGGAAAAATAGGCTTTGTGAGTGATAAATTGAATTGGAGAGGATTATTGGGGTTTTTATATTT
>JANQBM010000221.1:26987803-27010548 GCA_025594535.1 Erythroxylum domingense
ACAGTCGCTAGGTACTTTTAGTTGGCAAAACAACCCATTGGGCACCTTTGGTGGGCAGAACAACCCGTTGCCACACCTTTGGTCAGCAAAATAGCCTGTTGGTATGGTTTTTAGACACCTCCAATGGAAAAAACTACCCGTTGGCCTGTTAGGTGGCACACATTTGATGGATAAAATAGTTGGTTGGCACGATTTTTAGGCTCCTTCAGTGGGAAAACACTTTTTTGGGCACCTTTCCTTAAAAAATAGCTGGTTGGCAATCCTTTGGTGGGTGAAATAGCCCATCGGCATGGTCGATAGGTCTTCAGTGGGAAAAAACTACCTATTGGGCACCTTCGGTGGGAAACAAAGCCTCTTAGCACACCTTCTGTAGGCTAAATAGCCTGTTGGCACACCTTTAGTGGACAAAACAGCCCATTGGCACGGTCACTACGCACCTTCGATGGGAAAAACAGCCCATTGGAGACCATAGGTGGGAAAAATAGCACGTTGGAAAGATCACTAGGCACCTTCGATAGGAAAAATAGCCCGTTGGCATGTTCGCTAGGCACCTTCGGTGGGAAAAACACCATGATCGCTAGATAGCTTCGAAGGGAAAATAGCTTGTTGGCACATTTGCTAGGCACCTTTGGTGGGCAAAACAACCCGTTAGCACGATCATTAGGCATCTTTAATGGGAAAAACAACTCGTTGGGCACGTTTGGCGAGAAACATAGCCAATTGGCGCACCTTCAATTGGGCAAATAGCCCGTTGGCACATTCGCTAGGCACAGTCGGTGGGAAAAACCATCCTTTAACACACCTTTGGTGGGCAAAACAGCTCGTTAGCACGCCATTAGTGGGTAAAACATCCCATTAGCACAATCGTCAAGCACCTTTGGTGGGAAAAACAGACTGTTGGGCAACTTCAGTAGGAAACATAACCTATTAGCACCCCTTCGATGGGGAAAATAGCCCATTGGCACGTTCGTTGGGCACCTTTGGTGGGAAAAACATCCCTTTTACACACCTTCGGTAAGTAAAATAGCCCGTTGCCACTACTTTGGTAGGAAAAACAACCCATTGCCATAGTTGCTAGGTAACTTTGGTGGGAAAAATGGTCCATTGCATACCTTCAGTAGGCAAGGTAGCCTATTGAAACACCTTCAGTCAAGCAAATAGCCAGTCGGTACAGTTGCTAGGTACTTTTGGTGGCAAAACACCCATTGGGCACCTTTGGTGGGCAGAATAGCCCATTGGCACACCTTAGGTGCATAAAACAACCTGTTGGCATGGTTGTTAGACACCTTCAATGGGAAAAATAGCCTGTTGGCCCATTAGGTGGGAATAACAACCCATTGGAGCACCTTTGGTAGGAAAAATATTCCGATGGCACATCTTTGCTACGTAAAACAGAACATTTATGCAGTCACTAGTCACCTTTAATAGGAAAAATAGCTCGTTGTTGTGTTCGCTACATACCTTCTGTAGGAAAAACATCCCGTTTGCACAGCTTCGGTGGCAAAAATGTTAAGGTCGTATGGTCGCTGGGCATCTTCAATGGGCAAAATAGCCCGTTGGCGCGATCACTATACACCTTCGGTGGGAGAAGCAACCAGTTGGCACACATTTGATGGACAAAATAGCTAGTTGGCATAGTTGTTAGTCTCCTTAGGTAGGAAAACACTTTATTCGGCACCTTTCCTTAAAAAATAGCTCGTTGGCAATCCTTTGGTGGGCAAAGCGGCCCGTTGGCATGATCGCTAGGTCTCCAGTGGGAAAAAACTACCCGTTGGACACCTTCAGTGGGAAATAAAGCCTCTTAGCACACCTTCCGTAGGCAAAATAACCCATTGGCACACCTTCAGTGGACAAAATAGCCCATTGGCATGGTAACTAGGCACCTTTGGTAGGAAAAAATAGCCCATTGGAAGACCATAGGTGGGAAAAATAGCCCGTTGGCACGTTTGATAGGAAAAACACCATGGTCGGTACATACCTTCAGAGGGAAAATAGCCTGTGGCACATTCGCTAGGTGCCTTTGGTGGGCAAAACAGTCTATTGACACATTCGCTAGGCACCTTTGATGGGAAAATAGCCCATTCCTACACCTTCGACGGGTAATGCAGCCTGTTGGCACGATCGTTCAGTATCTTCGGTGGGTAAAACAGTCCGTTGGCACCTTTGATGGGAAAACTAGCCCATTGGCAGAGTTTTGGTCGGCAAAACAGCCCATTGGCATGTTTGCTAGGCACCTTCGGTGGGAAAACAATCCGTTGGACACCTTTGGTAGGAAAAATAGCCCGTTGGCACACGTTTAATAGTTAAAATAGCCCGTTGGCACAGTTACAAAGCACCTTATGTAGCAAAACACCCTATTGGCACATTTGCTAAGGACCTTCGGTGTGACCAGCAACCCATTGGCATAACTTCGATGGCCAACATAGCTAGTTGGCATGGTCGCTAGACATCTTCGATGAGCAAAATAGCTAGTTGGGCAAGTTAGAGGGTAGAAATAGCTTGTTGGCACACCATTGTTAAGCAAAACAAACCGTTGGCACACCTTCGATGGGCAAAACAGCCCTTTGGCATGGTTGCTAGGCACCTTTAGTGGGAAAAAACTTTTGGTTGGGCACATTTGATGGAAAACATAGTCAGTTGGCACAATTTTTGTAGGCAAAACATCCCATTGGTACACCTTTGGTGAACAAAACAACTCGTTGGCTTGGTCACTGGGCATCTACAGTCAGAAAAATGGGCCGTTGGATAGTGTCGGTGGGAAATCTAACCTATTGGCACACCTTCGGTGGGAAAAAAACCTTGTTGGCATAGTCGCTAGGTTCCTTAAATAGGAAAAATAGCCCATTGTCATGTTTGCTAGGCCCCTTTAGAGGGAAAAATAGCCTATTGGCAAATCTTCAGTGGTAATAACACCACGTTGACAGGTCGCAATGCACCTTTGGTGGGCAAAATAGTCCGTCGGCATGGTCACTAGGCACCTTCAGTGTGCAAAATAGCTTGCTGGCATGTTCGCGAGGCACCTTTAGTGGAAAACATAGCATGTTGGCACGGTGGCCAGCGCCTTCGATAGGAAAAATAGCCCGTTGGCAAGTTCTCTAGGAACCTTCGGTGGGAGAAACAACCTGTTGGCACACCTTTGTTGAGAAAAACAACACCTTGCCATAGTCACAAGGCATAACTTCGGTGGGCAACACAGCCCGTTGACATGATCACTAGGTTCTTTCAGTGGGAAAAGAAGCTCATTGGCACACCTTCGTTGGGAAAAACAACATGTTAGCACAGTCGCTAGGCAACTTCAGTGGAAAAAACAACCCGTTGGCACACCGTCAGTGGATAAAATAGTCCATTGCCACAGTCACTAGGCACCTTCAGTGGGAAAAATAGTCCGTTGGGCACCACTGGTAGGAAACATAACCTATTGGCATGGTCGTTAGGCACCTTTGGTGGGAAAAAGAGTAAGTTGCCATGGTTGTTAAGCACCTTCGGTGGGAAAAATAATCGATTAGCATGGTCTCTAGGCACCTTTGGTGCCAAAAATAGCCCTTTGGCATACCTTTGGTGGGCAAAACAGCTAGTTGCCACACCTTTGGTAGGCAAACTGCCCGTTGACATAGTCGCTAAGCACCTTCGATGGGAAAAATACCTCGTTGACACGTTCGCTGGGCACCTTTGATGGGTAAAATAACCCATTGGTATGGCTGCTAGGCACCTTCAGTGAACAAAATTGCCTGTTGGCGTGATCACTAGGCACCTTCGGTGGGTAAAACAGCCGGTTGGCATAGTCGTTGAGCACCTTAAGTGGGAAAAACAATTAGTTGGCCACCTTCGTTGTGAAAAACATTGACACTCCTTCTATAGGCAAAACAACCTGTTGGCACGGTCGTTAGGCACCTTTGGTGGGAAAAAGCTGCCCGTTCAGTACCTTCTGTGAGAAATAGAGCCCTTTGACATACCTTTGGTAGGCAAAATAGCCTGTTGGCACACCTTCAGTGGACAAAACAACCCATTGATATAGTCATTAGACACCTTTGGTGGGAAAAATAGCCCGTTGGGCAGCATCGGTAGGAATAATAAATTATTGGCACACCTTCCATAGGGAAAATAGCCCGTTGGCATGTTTGCTAAACACCTTTGGTGGGAAAAGTAGCCCATTCACACACCTTTGATGGGCAACACAGCCCTTTGGCATGGTAGCTAGGTATCTTCGGTGGGCAAAACAGTCAGTTGGGCAACTTTGATGGGAAAAACAGTCCATTGGCACACCTTTGGTAGGTAAAACAAGCTGTTGGCACACCTTCGAAGGATAAAATAACACTTTGGCACAGTCACTAGGCACCTTCAGCAGGATAAAACTTCCCGTTGGGCACCTTTGATGGGAAACATAGCCCATTGGCACATTTTTTGTGCGAAAAACACCACAGTTTCACAGTCGCAAGGCATCTTTAATGGGCAAAATAGCCCATTGGCATGATAACTAGGCACCTTTGGCGGGATAAATAGCCAATTGGCACACATTTGATGGGCAAAACAGCCAGTTGACACAGTCTCCAAGCATCCTCATTGGGAAAACAGTTCGTTAGGTACCTTTGTTGGCAAAAACAGTCCATTGGCACTCCTTTGGTAGGCAAAATAGCCAGTTGGCATGGTCACTAGGTACCTTTAGTGGGAAAAAATTGCCTATTGGGCACCTTCGGTAGGAAACAAAGCCCATTAACATACCTTCTGTAGGCAAAATAACCTATTGGCATATCTTCAGTGGACAAAACAGTCTATTGGCACGATCAATAAATACGTTCGGTGCGAGAAACAGCTTATTGGGTAGCATCAGTAGAAAACATAACCCGTTGGCACATCTTCGGTGGGAAAACAACACGTTGACACATCGCTAGGTGCCATTGATGTGAAAAATAGCCCATTCACATGTTTGTTGGGCATCATTAGTGGGAAAAACATCATGGTCACCAGGCACCTTTGATAGGCAAAATAGCCTTTTTCCATGTTCACTAGGCACCTTTGGTGGACAAAACAGCCTATTGCGAAGTTCACTAGGCACCTTTGGTGGGAAAAATAGCCAGTTGACATGCTTGCTAGGCACCTTCGATAGGAAAAAAATCACTGTTGCACGATTGCTAGGAATCTTCAGTGGGCAAAATATCCCTTTCGTGCGATAACTAGGCACCTTCAGTGTGATAAAAGCCAGTTGGCACAAATTCAGTGGGAAAATAGCTACTTGGGCACCTTTGTTAGGAAAACAGCTCGTTGACACTCCTTTGGTGGACAAAATAGCCTGTTCACATGGTTGCTAGCCACCTTTAGTCAGAAAAAACTACCCGTTGGGCATTTTCAGTGGGAAACACAACCTGTTGGCATACCTTCTGTAGGCAAAACAACCCATTGCCATGTCATCGGTGGACAAAACAACCTGTTGGCATAGTAACTAGGCACATTCGGTGGGAAAAATAGCCCCTTGGGCAGCATCGGAATGAAAACATAGCTCATTGGCATACCTTCAGTGGGAAAAATAGCACATTGGCACAGTAACTAGGTGCCTTCAATGGGAAAAATAGTTCGTTGGCACATTCACTAGACACGTTTGGAGGGAAAATTAGCATGTTCGCACACCTTCGGTGGGCAACACAGCCCGTTGGCATTGTCTCTAGGCATCTCTGGTGGGAAAAACAATCCGTTGGCCACGTTCGGTGGGAAAAACAACCCATTGTAACACTTTTAGTAGGCAAAACAACCTGTTGGTATGTTCGCTAGGCACTTTCAGTGCAAAACATAACATGTTGGCATGGTCACTAGGTAACTTTGGTGGGAAAAATGGCCAGTTGGCAAGGACGCTAGGCACCTTCGGTGGGTAAAACAGCCCACTGGGCACCTTTAGTGGAAAAATAGCATGTTGACATAGTCGCTAGCACCTTTCGCTAAGCACCTTTGGTGCGAAAAATAGCATGTTGACACAGTCGCTAGCCACCTTCAGTGAGCAAAATAGCATGTTGGCAAGGTCACTAGGCACCTTCGGTGGGTAAAATAGTCTGTTAGGCATCTTTAATGGAAAAATAGCCCATTGGCATACTTTGGTCGGTAAAACAGTCCATTGGCACACCATCGGTGTGAAACACAGCCCATTGGCATGCCTCCAGTGGGAAGCACAGGCCATTGGCATACCTCTAGTGGGCAAAATAGCTCGTTGGCATATTCGCTAGGCACCTTCGGTGGGAAAAATAACACATTAGCATGGTTGTTAGGCATCTTTGGTGGGCAAAATAGTCTGTTAGCACGATCACCAGGTATCTTCGGTAGGAAAACAGCCTGTTGGCAAACCTTTATAGGGAAAAACACAATAGTTGTACGGTCACTAGACACCTTCGATGGGCAAAATAGTCCGTTGGCATGGTCACTAGGCACCTTTGGTGGGCAAAACAACTTATTGGCATGTTTGCTAGGCACCTTTGATGGGAAAATAGTAAGTTGGCACATTCGGTGGGCAACACGGCTTGTTGACACGATTACTAGGCATCTTTGGTGGGCAAAACAGTCCATTGGGCACCTTTGGTAGGAAAAACAGCTCGTTGGAAAGCCTTCGGTAGGCAAAACAGCCCTTTTGCACACCTTTGCTAGGCAAAACAGTACGTTGCCACAGTCACTGGGCACTTTCGATGGGAATAATAGCCAGTTGGCATGTTCTCTAGGCACCTTCTATGGATAAAAGACCACTATTGCACGGTTGCTAGACACCTTTGGTATTAAAATAGTCCGTTGGCATGGTCGTTATACACCTTTGATGGGAAAAAAAGCCCGTTGGCACCCCATCAGTAGGCAAAACAGTTCGTTGACGCGATCGCTGGCTCCTTTAGCGGGAGAAACAACTTGTTAGGCACCTTTGGTGGGAAACACGTCTTGTTGGCATAGTCACTAGGCACCTTCGTTGGGCAAAACAGGTCATTGGGCACTTTCGGTGGGAAAATAGCCCGTTGGCATACATTCAGTAGGCAAAACAACCTATTAGCATGTTCACTAGGCACCTTCGGTGGAAAAAGTAGCCCATTGGCAAAACTTCAATGGGAAAAACACCACAGTTGCACGGTCACTAGGCACCTTAGGTGGGCAAAATAGCCCATTGGCACGGCAGCTAGGCAACTTTGATGGGAAAATTAACTCGTTGATAGATCATCGATGGTTAACACAACCCGTTGGCATTGTTACTAGGTATCTTCGATGGGCAAAACAGTCCCTTGGGTGTCTTCGGTGGGAAAAAACAGCCCATTGGAAAACCTTAAGTAGACTAAACAGCCCATTGACACACCTTTGCTAAGCAAAACATCACATTGATAAGGTCGCTATGCAACTTTGATAGGAAAAATAACCCATTGGTATGTTCACTAGGTAACTTCGGTGGGAAAACAACCCGTCGGCACACCTTTGGTGGGAAAAACACCATGGTCGCACGACATCTTCAGTGGACAAATAGCCTGTTGACATGATCATTAGGCACCATCGGTGGGATAAATAGCTACTTGGCACCCATTCGATGGGCAAAACAGTTTGGGTACCTTCGTTAGGAAAAACATCCCCTTCGCACTCCTTCGGTGGGAAAAAAAACCCATTGGCATAGTGATTAGGCACCTTCAGTGAGAAAAAATTGCCCATTGGGCACTTTCGATGGGAAACACAGCCCATTGACACACCTTCCATAGGCAAACCATCCGGTTGGCACACCTTCGGTAGACAAGACAACTCATTGGCATAGTCACTAGGCACTTTTAATGGGAAAAACAACTCGTTTGGCAGCATCGGTAGGAAACATAGCCCGTCGGCACACCTTTGGTGGGAAAAATAACATGTTTGCACTATCGTTAGGCTCCTCCGATGGGAAAATAACCTATTGGAACACCTTCGGTAGGTAAAATAGCTTTTTGGCACACCTTTGGTAGGAAAAATAGCCCTGTGGCATGTTCACTAGGCACCTTTGGTGGGAAAAACAACGCGTTCACTCACCTTTCATGGGCAAAACAGCCCGTTGGCACAGTCACTAGGCACCTTCGATGGGAAAAAAAGCCCGTTGGCACACTATCGGTAGGTAAAACATTACATTGGAACAGTCGTTAGGAACCTTCAATGGACAAAATAGCCCGTTGGCACATCTTCGATCTGCAAAACAACCCGTTGGCACACCCTTGGGAAACACAACTCGTTGGCAAACCTGCGGTGGGAAAAATAGTTTATTGGCACAGTCGTTAGACATCTTTGATGGGAAAACTAGTCCATTAGGCAAAATAGCATATTGGCATGGTTGTTAGGGACCTTCATTGGCAAAATAGATCGTTGGGATGTTTGCTAGACACCTTCAATGGGAAAGACAGCTCGTTGGCACACCTTTGATATGAAAAACACCACAGTCGCATCATCTCTAGACATCTTCGGTGGACATATTAACCCGTTGGAACAATCACTACACACCTTTTGATAAGCAAAATAGCCCATTGGCACATTCGCTAGGCATATTTGGTAGGAAAGCTTCCCGTTTGCACACCTTCGATTGGCAACACAACCTATTGATACAGTCGCTAGGCATATTTAGTGAGCAAAACAGTCCATTGGTCACCTTCGATGGGAAAACTAGCACATTAGCACACCTCCAGTGGACAAAAGATCCCGTTGGCATGTTCGCTATGCAACTTTGGTAGGAAAAATATTCTCTTAGGCACATTCGATAGGAAAGAAAACCCTTTGACACACCTTCGGTAGGCAAAACAGCCCGTTGGCATAATCAATAGGCACCTTTTGATGGGTAAGCACCCCGTTGGCACATTAGCTATGCACCTTCGGTGTATGAAATAGTTAATTGGGCATCTTCGATAGGAAAAATAGCCTATTGGCACACCTTCGATAGGTAGAACAACCTGTTAGCACAGCTTTGGTGGGAAAAATAGCCCTTTCGTATGGTTACTATGCATCTTTAGTGTGAAAAAGTTACACACTAGGCACCTTCGATGGGAAAGACAGCCCATTGGCACGTTCACCAGGTACCTTCGGTGGGAAAACACCACCTTGGCATGGTCGTAAGGCACAACTTTTATGGGTAACACATCCCATTCGCACAATTGCTAGGCCCCTTCAATGGGAAAAACAGCTTATTGGCACACCTTTTGTGGGAAAAATAGAAAGTTGGCATAGTCGCTAGGCAACTTTGATGGGAAAAACAACCAGTTGGCACATCTTTGGTAGACAAAACAATCCGTGGGCACGGTCACTAGGTACCTTTGGTGGGAAAAACAACTCGTTGGGCACCACTGATGGGAAACACAGCCGATTGGCACACCTTCGGTGGGAAAAACAACACCTTGCCACAGTCATTAGGCACCTTCGGTGGGCAAAATAACCCGTTGGCATAGTCGCTAGGCACCTTTAATTAAAAAAACAGCTTGTTGGCATACCTTTCCTAGGTAAAACAACCCGTTGCCACACCTTTGGTGGGCAAAACTGCCTATTTCCATGGCTAGTAGGCACCTTTGATGGGATAAATAGCCTGATGACATGTTCGCTTGGCACAATCGGTGGGAAAAATAGATCGTTGGCACGTTCGTTAGGCACTTATGGTGGGCAAAACAGTCTATTGGCAGGATTGCTAGGCATCT
Organism: Erythroxylum domingense; assembly: GCA_025594535.1. NCBI lineage: Eukaryota > Viridiplantae > Streptophyta > Magnoliopsida > Malpighiales > Erythroxylaceae > Erythroxylum > Erythroxylum domingense. The sequence continues at coordinate 26,997,445 of JANQBM010000221.1, forward strand.
TCAGTGAGCAAAATAGCCTGTTGGCGCGATCACTAGGCACCTTCGGTGGGATAAACAGCCAGTTGGAACACCTTCGGTGGGTAAAATAGTTAATTGGCACAGTCATTAGGAACCTTCGGTGGGAAAAACAATTCATTGGCAACCTTTGTTGGGAAAAAGAACCCGTTGGCAGTCCTTTAGTGGGTAAAACAACCTATTTGAACAGTCGTTAGGCACCTTTAGTGGGAAAAAGCTGCCTGATGGGCACCTTGCGTGAGAAACACAACCCGTTGGCACACCTTCGGTAGGCAAAACGGCCCGTTGGCACACCTTTGATGGACAAAACAGCCCATTGGCATAGTCACTATGCACTTTCGGTGGGAAAATCAACCCGTTAGGCAGCATCGGTGGGAATCATAGCCCATTGGCACACCTTTGGTGGAAAAAATAGCACGTTGGCACAGTCTCTAGGCACCTTCGATGGGAAAAATAGTCCGTTGGTGCATTCAATAGGCACCTTCGGTGGGAAAAATAGACCATTGACACACCTTTGGTGGGCAAAACATCACGATCGTATGATTGCTAGACACCTTTGGTGGGCAAAATAGCCCTCTAAAATGACTAATAGGTAGCTTTGGTGGGCAAAACAGCCCGTTGACACATTTGCTAGGCACCTTCGGTGGGAAAAACAACACGTTGGCATACCTTTGGTCGACAACATAGCCTGTTGGCACTGTTGCTAGACATCTTTGATAGCCAAAACAGTCCGTTGGGCACCTTCAGTGGGAAAAACAGTCCGTTGGAACATCTTCGGTGGGAAAAACAGTACCTTGATGGGCAAAATAGCCCATTGGTACATTCGCTAGCCACCTTGGGTGGGCAAAATAGTACGTTGACACGTTTACTAGGCACCTTCAGTGGGAAAATCAGCCCATTGGCATACCTTCGATGGGCAATAAAGCACGTTGGGATTCTCATTAGGCATCTTCGATGGGCAAAATAGTTTGTTGGGCACCTTTTATGAGAAAAACAACTCGTTGGCGCACCTTTGGTGGACAAAATAACCCATTGGCAAGTTCGCTAGGCATCTTTGGTGGGAAAAACAATCTGTTGTGCAGCTTTGGTGGGAAAAATAGTCCATTAGCACACCTTCGGTAGGGAAAACAACCCATTTGCACATTCGTTAGGTACCTTCAGTGGGAAAAGCAGCCCATTGACACACCATTGATGAGCAACATAACCATTTCGAACAGTCACTAGGCATCTTCGGTGGGCAAAATAGTCAATTGGGCACCTCTGATGGGAAAAACAGCACATTAGCACACCTTTGATAAGCAAAACAAGCCGTTGGCACACCTTTGGAGGGCAAAACAACCCTTTGGCTTCGTCACTACGCATCTTCAGTGGGAAAAAACTTCTATTTTGGCACCTTCGATGGGAAACATAGCCCGTTGGCACACCTTCAGTGGGAAAAACACCACTGTCCAATGATTGCAAGGCATCTTCAGTGGGAAAAATTACCTGTTAGCGCGATCACTAGGCACCTTCGGTGGGATAAACAACCAGTTGGCATACATTCGATGGGCAAAATAGCCGATAGGCATGGTCCTTAGGCACCTTCAATGGAAAAAACAGTTCGTTGGGCACCTTTGTTAGGGAAAACAACCCGTTGGCACTCCTCTAGTGGGCAAAACAACTTGTTGACGCGGTGCCTAGGCACCTTCAATGGGAAAAAACTACCTATTAGGCACCTTCAGTGGAAAAAAAGCCCGTTTGTAAACCTTCGGTAGGAAAGACAGCCCATTGGCACGGTCGCTAGGCATCTTCGGGGGGCAAAACTGTCTGTTGGGAAACTTCGGTGGGAAAAACAGCCCGTTGGAACACCTTGTGTAGGCAAAATAGCTCGTTGGCACACCTTCACTGGGCAAAACAACACATTGGCACAGTTGCTATGCACCTTCGATGGGAAAAATAGCCCGTTGGCATGTTTGCAAGGCACCTTTGGTAGGAAAAACACTGTTATCGCATGATCACTAAGAATCTTCAGTAGGTGAAATAGTCCGTTTGCGTGATCACTAAGTATCTTTTATGGGATAAACAGTCAGTTGGCACACATTCGGTGGGAAAACAACCAGTTGGGCACCTTTTCTAGCAAAAACAGCCCGGTGACACTCCTTTGGTGGGCAAAACAACCTGATGACTTGGTTGTTAGGCACCTTCAGTGGGAAAAACTGTCCGTTAGGCACCTTCGGTGGGAAACACAACCCGTTGGCAGACCTTTTGTAGGCAAAATAACCCGTTGCCACACCTTCGGTGGACAAAACAATCTATTGGCATGGTCACTAGGCGTCTTTGGTGGGAAAAATAGGCCATTAGATAGAATCGGTAGGAAACATAACCCGTTGGCACACCTTCTGTGGGGAAAATAGCACATTGGCATGGTCGCTAGGTGCCTTCAATGGGAAAAATAGTCCGCTGGCATGTTCTCTTGGCCTGTTCGGTGGGAAAAACAACGCGTTGACACACCTTCAGTGGGCAACACAGCCCGTTGGCACAGTCATTAGGCATCTTCGGTGGATGAAACAATCTATTGGGCACATTCGATAGGAAAAACAACCCACTGTAATAACTTTGGTAGGCAAAACAACACATTGGCACCTTCGCAAGGCACCTTCAGTGGGAAAAGTAGCATGTTGGCACAGCCTGTAGGCACTTTCGGTGGGCAAAATAGCCCGTTGGGCACCTTCAATGGAAAAATAGCCCATTAGCACACCTTCAGTCGATACAAACAATTCGTTAACACATCTTCGGTTGGTAAAACAGCCCGTTAGCACACCTTTGGTGGGAAACATAGCCCGTTGGCACATCTACAGTGGGAAACACAGCCCATTGGCACACCTCCAGTGGGCAAAATAACTCGTTAGCATGTTCGCTAGCCACCTTCGATGGGAAAATAACACTTTGGCACAGTCGCTAAGGATCTTCGGTGGGCAAAATAACCCATTAGCACGGTTTCCAGGCACCTTCAGTGCGAAAAAAATATGTTAAGTATAATATCAATTGTCATTAGGGACCTTCGATGGGCAAAATAACTCGTTTAGATGTCCGCTAGCCACCTTCAGTGGGAAAAATGGCCTGTTGGCACATTTGCTAGGCACCTTCGGTGGAAAAACAGCAAGTTGGTACACTTTTGGTTGGCAACACAACTCGTTGGCACAATTGCTTGGTACCTTTAGGGGTAAAATAGTCTGTTGGGCACCTTCGATGGGAAAAATAGCTTGTTAGAAAGCCTTCGGTTGGTAAAACAATCCATTGGCACACCTTCTCTAGGCAAAACACCACGTTGCCATAGTCCCTAGGCACCTACGGTGGGAAAAATAGCCCGTTGGAATGTTTACTAGGCACATTCGGTGGGAAAATCACCACTGTTGCATAGTTGCTAGACACCTTCGGTGGCAAAACAGCCCGTTGGCAAGGACGCTATGCACCTTCAATGTGAAAAACAACCCATTAGCACCCCATTAGTGGGCAAACAACCCATTGGCACGATCGATAGGCACCTTTAATGGAAGAAAGAGCCCATTGGGCATCTTTGGTGGGAAATACAACCTGTCGGCACGGTTGTTGGGCACCTTTGTTGGACAAAACAAGCCATTGGGCACTTTCGGTGAGAAAAATAGGCTATTGGCACACGTTCGGTAGGTAAAATAGCCCATTGGCACAGTCGCTAGGCACCTTTGGTGGGAAAAATAGCCCGTTGGCCCACCATCGTTGGGCAACACAGCCCGTTGGGCATCTTCGATGGCAAAAACAACCCATTGGAACACCTTCGGTAGGCAAAACAACCCGTTGACACAACTTTGCTAGGCAAAACATCACGTTGGCACGGTAGCTACGCACATTTGATGGGAAAAATAGCCTGTTGACATATTTGCTAGGCATCTTAGGTGAGAAAGACAACCAGTTGGCACACCTTTGGTTGGAAAAACACCACGGTCGCATGGTTGTTAGGCATCTTCAGTGGGTAAAATAGTCCATTGGCGCGATCACCAGGCACCTTCGGTGGGATAAACAGCCAGTTGGCACCCATTCAGTGGGCAAAATAGTTCGTTAGGCATCTTTGTTGGGAAAAACAACCCGTTAGCACTCCTTTGATGGGAAAAACAACCCATTGGCACGGTCTTTAGGCATCTTCAATGGGAAAAATTACCTATTAGGCATCTTCGGTGGGAAACACAGCCCGTTGGCACACCTTCCATAGATAAAATGTTCGCTCAAGGTTATATGCTCTAAGTTTTACTATTTATAACCTCGGTAAATTTCGCAAGCGCATGGGTTGTTCATATAGTACCTAAGATGTCGATCCCACGAGGAAAGGAACTAGTCTTAAAATCTAACGGCAGCTAAGTTCGCGAAATCTAAATTAACAACTAATGTAGAAATTTAAATGAATTTAGAATCAAATACGAGAAATTAAGCACCCAAAGAATAAACAAAAGCGAACTCAGACGAATAATCCGAATTCAACCTAGAAGCGACCAATTGAGCGAAAGGGAGAATTTATTCAAAATTAAAGAAAATCTAACCAATTATGAAAATTTTGATTTAATGGGCCTAGACGATCCTAGGGTGAATTACTCTCTCTTGAGTTATAATTCTTAACCTAATTAATAATCCCTAATTCAAATTATGGAAATTACGATCTCTCGATCCACAATTTGTCCAAAACCTAAATTAGTTCTAATGCTATCTATTAACCTATCGGGAATTTGTGCTCGATCTCTTGTTACACGAATCTACCAGTTTGATTCAATTCTCTACCTATCGATTTACCTAACTCTCGTTAACCTAAATCGATGATTTTCAAACTCACCCTCTCAGTTTATTACCCAGTTATGAAGAATCAAATTGAATCACAATAAATCGAAATAAAACACAAACAAATCAATTTTATTAATCTCAAGAATAAATAAACCCAAGGGTGAGTTTAGACAAAAAAATTAACACTCAATGACAAATAATTCTAATCAATCTCAAATCCTATACATCAATGAAATCGGAATAAAACTAGAAAATACTGTTGGAATGGATCTCAAAGTCACGACTGTGAGAAACCACCTATTCTGGGAAGTAAGTCACGTTAAGCGTATCTCCGTGACACTCCTCCTTCTTCTCCTTCCTCAATTGATTGATCTCTAATTAAGTTTTCCCTTAGATTTTTGACAGAATCTCACATTTTTCCTGCTCTCTTGGCTCTTTAATCTCTCGTGGTGGCTACTAGGTTTTTTTATTTTTTTGGTAGCAGCTCTAGGTCAAACTCAGGGTTAAAATGGTCTAAAAAATCACCCAAAAATTGAGTTTTCATGTCAGCCTGACGCAAGGCACGATCATGGCCCTGCCTGCCACGATCGTGGCTGACACATTTTCCTTTATGTCATGATCGTGGCCTTACTTGATGCTCTCTGTCACGATTGTGGCCCACGATGCATGATCTTGACCTATATGTTTTGGCTAGAAACTCTTTAACTCTTCACCATTCTTCTCTATTTACCCTGCAACACTACCACACACATCAAGGTGCCTAAAAAATATACAATTTAAGCTCAAAGATTCAAATTAACCCATAAAAACAATTAAACACAAAACCCAATCTAATGAAGCCCTAAATGCATATTTAACATTCACTTTAACACATAATGCATAAAAAAGTAAACCCTAAAACATCATACAAAACACTACTAACAACATCCCCACACTTAAGCATTTGCTTGTCCTCAAGCAAACTAAACAACAACACATAAAACACAAAAACACACAATGCAATAATGAGATAATCGCTTTGATCTTCATGAAATTAATTTAATCTCGAACACAATTTGTAACATCCCATTATCCCATGTTCAGGCTTAAGACCATAGAATTCATTGCATGAGAGTTTATTAGGAGTTTAGAAGTACATTTTATGCATCATATGATATACTCATACACGTGAAAAATGTTGACATTCATTAAAATAATTATACATGCAATGTTGACATTTTCCAGGTATAAGGATTTATAAAAGTGATTTTTGGTATGAATTGTGGTTTTTATGTACTGAAAATTAAATTTGTGTGTATAAGTATTGATGTAGAATAATTGGAGAATTTTAGGAAATTTTCTAAAATTTGGGGTATTTTTGGACTAGGAACAATGTCAAGTGGCAGATCAATTGACAAATGATAGTAAAAATAATTGATGCATAGTAGTAGAAATAAATGACGAGTGGTAGTACAATTTACTTACAAGTGGCATTAGGACTTATTGACAAATGGCATGAGAAATTGGGTAACAATGACTAAGAAATTTAATGACAAGTGTCTTAAAGATGTAAAGACAAATGGACTATTTTCTATATAACAATTGGTACCATAAGAAGAGGACATGTGGCAAGTGTTATTGACACTCACGACACACCTCTCACGTTACACCCATATGAAAGACAATCATCTTTATCTTTGATTCTTCTCTTTTATTACATGTTCTTTCCTTTTTCTTTCTTCTCTCCTTCTCACGACACTCTCATCCTCACCCTCACCACATTAAGATTTGTTATCATCTTTCACTAGCCACTCTAAGATGTTGTTGCTCTCACCTTGTTGATGAAAACCTAGCCTATTTTCTTCTTAAAGATTGATGTATGTGGGTTGTATGGAGAGCTAAGGTTAAAAGAGAACTTGAAGAGTTTGAAATTTTTGGAGGGTTAATCAAGTAAGTTATGCTTTAATCTTCATGGGTGTTGTTAAATGTAAATCATTTGAGTAATTTGAAATTGATGATCAGGATTGTGAAATTATGTGTGGAAAACGTGAGTGGTGAAATGATCATGTAAATGTCTTGTTTTTACATAAATAATGAGTAATGATGAATAAATTGATGTAGTGATGCTTTTGGGTTAACTTTATTATGAAAATGGTGTATAAATAAATGTAGAATAAAGAATTGAAGAAATGGAGTGTTTTATTGGACAAACATTAGTATTTTGGAGTGTTTTATTGGATAGACATTAGTATTTTGGCCATAACTTGCTCTGTGAATATCCGCATTGGATAAATTTTGATGGAGAGTAATCTAGAGACATACGGATACAAGTTTCATGAAGGAACCGAATTTTAATTCTGTCCTTAAGGGTCTTGAAATTTAGCTTGAAGTTGAGTTCTGGCCTAGGCTGTAGAACTACCTTTAACAAAAATTGTATCCTATTTCGATCGAATAAACTGTATTGATTGAAGACATATCAGACCATATTTTCTTCTTAAAATTGTAGATGATGCTCTTAGCTTTCTAGTGATATAAAGATTGTGATTTTAAGATATCGGAATTGAGAGATATAAGTTTTACAAGTTAGAGTGCACTAATACTCCAATCTTACACTAGCCAAACTTTTGAACGTGCACAGTCTATGGTATTTTGAGCATAAATAGTATAATAATGAACCAAATTGTATTATCTTATAGTCATTAGAAACTTAAGTGACATAGTAACAATTGTTTAGAAGGAAGTGTTGTCTAAAAACTTCATTTTCCTTGTCATAATTATAATGCAAAGTTGACCCGAAAGTGGATTTCGAGAAAAAATGGAATAGTTAATGAGTGTATGAATTTTGACACATTTGGAGTACAATTGATCTTTGCATCTGTTATTACAGAAGTATACCAGGGCATGTTTCATTGAACATGCATGTGACATTATACATTTATAAAAATTCATATTTGGTTACATGAACAATGTGGTAACATGAAATTGTCTTTGATTATATATAGAAGAGCAAGTAGAGCGACCGCTTCCAGATATTACCGGAGCTTTAAGGCAATAAGAAAAAAGGGAGCAATAGTGAGTAACCTAAGATGGTCTCACCTTGATTGGCTATTTAATTTTTAATTGAGTTGACATTTGATGTTATGTATTGAATTCCAGACAAAAAATATCTGAGCCGTTAGATGCATGAATAACATATTGGAAGTATTTGTTGAATGTGAATGTGAATGTGAATGTGATGTTATGTACTGATTTCTAGACATAAAATGTTCGAGGAGTTTGATGTATGCACAACACATTGGAAATGTGTGATGAATATGTATAAATAAGTTTGAGTTTCATAAACATTGCATACACATAAGATATGAATAAAGTGAGAAATTGCAAGGTTTTGAGAACTTGCATTGCATGAAATGTGTGATGAATATGTCTTGCATGATTTTAATGAAATGATGAAATGTGTGGATTTTTGAAATGGGACAAATGTGTACAAAGTGTTTTGTGTTATTACATGATGAAAATTGAGATGATGTAAATTATGATGACTTAAATTGTGTGTTGCATGACAAGAGTGAACTATCGAGGATAGTTACTCAACTGAGTTCGCAAAACTCAACCAAATTACAACATTGACATTTTCAGGTTCGAGAGAAAGACGGCTTAACTCCTAAGACTGCTGAGAAGGGTTTTTGGTATAACTTTTGGATAAAAGAACATGGCTCAAAGGTCAATCAGCTGGGACTAAAGGAATAGTTTGTTTTCATTTTTGTTTAGATTCCTCATGTATGTAACAAATTATGTATACTGAGTTATAAACACTCTAGGTTGACATTGTAAAATATTGATGTTGGTTAATGCTACAGTTTACGTTATAGTTTGAGAAATGAAATGAGTAAAATTTTGGTTTTCAGAAAATGTGTTATTTATGGTTTTACTTACGATGCTATGTGATATAGTGAAGGTGAAATGGTTAACACACCATTTCTATCGAGCATGTGCATGTGTGTCTAAAGAGTGCAAATGCATGTCTCATATGGGAGTGGTATGTTAAAGTTTGTGGTATCAAAGCCTGGTTGGCATCCATTGGGATATGTAGAAATGTTAGGTATGAAATATTGTGAGAATTTCGGATGATAATTGAAGTTATTGTTTATTGTAGGTCATCTGTCATAGGTGATCAAATGGAACAATTAGCTGACCTAACATTAGAAAGAGCTAGTAGAGAGTCCTCTATGTCTCTACCTGAGGGAATGCCTCCAAGAATTCCTAAGAAAAGAGAAAGGAGTAATTATAAACTGCGAAAGTAAGGGGTTGTGGACTTCTATGGAAGTATATACCCTACAGAGGCCGAGGGATGGCTAGAGAGAAAAGAGAAAGTTTTTGACTAGATAGACTATGAGTGGGACGAGAGGTTCAACTATGCTATTTCTCTATTGTAAGGCCCTGTTTACCAATGGTGGAAAACTATTCCAGGTAGTACCATCAAGCCTTGTAGTTTGAGATTGGAAGACATTTTGAGGGTCTTCAAGGAAAATTATATACCCAAGATCTACCTGGACAGAAACTTGAAGGAATTTCTGGATTTGAAGCAGGGCAGGAAGTCTGTGGAAGAATATGAGATTAAATTCAATGAGCTGATGGGATATGTTACTGCCTTGATTTCTATTAAGGAAGATAAGTGCAAGAGATTTGAATATGCGTTTAACATACAGATTTAGACAAGGCTTCCTCTTACTAACTTAAGCAGTTTCACTGAGCTGAGAGCATCCTCGATCTGAATAAAGCAATTGTTAAAGGACAGTCAGTCTGAGCAAAGAACAGAGTCTAGACAGAAACAGAATAGGCCTAGAGAATTTCAGGGCAGTTCTAGTAGAAGGTTCAATAAGCGATAGACCTGAGCTTTCAGACCACCAACTGGATCAAGACAGTCGGGGTTCAGACGTAGGGATATTTTTGTTCAGTCTAGCAATAGTAGAGGTACAGTATCAGGTCAGTTACTGACTTGTGAGCATTGTGGGAAGAAGCAAAGTGGTGAATGCTAGAAGTTGATAGGAGCCTGACTTTGATGCGGCTCATTTGATCATCAGGCTAGGGACTATTCTATTCTGTTTAGAACACAATCTGGTAGGAGAGGAAGTGTGGTGACAGAAACTACAGTTCAGTAGAGCTGAGCCAATGGGTCTGGACAGAGAGGTCGTGGTAAGGGCAGAATGAGATACAGAGTAGTCAACCACAATCTCAGGCCTGAGTATAACATCCTGTTACCTATGTTAGGCAAGAAAATGCATTTTATGCTCATGCATTATATGATATGCACCTACACGTGAATATCAAAAATTTTTTGCACATGTAAATAATTGTACATGCATTCATTGACAATTTCTAGGTATAATTAATTTATATATGTGAAAGGTGATTTTTGTCTAGAATTGTGATTTTTATATGTTGAAAACTGATTTGGAGAGTGTATTTAGTGATTTTGGTAAATTTTAGGAAAATTTTTGGACTAGGAAAAATGCCAAGTGGTAGGACAATTGATAAATTACAGTAGAATTAAGAGTCAAATGGCTGTGCCAATTTTTATAAATGACATGTAGGTTTAATGACATATGTCAACAGAATTTGGAGACAATTGGAGTAGAAATTGGAGTTGATTGGACTAGTTAAATGAGAAAACCAAGTTTAAACCTATAGGAATAGGACATGTGGCAAGTGACATGTGTCACTTGCCAAGCCATGTCCTTATCCCACAATTCTTTAACCTTGAAAGACCATTTATTTGTTTTGTTCCTTGCTTTCTCTTCTTATTTTCGTGACTCTCTACTTCTCCATCTCTTTTCCTCTTCTCTTCTTCAATTCCACGATTTCACTAACCCAACTATCAACACCTTGCTCTTATCTTTCATTTGCTACTCTTCTTCATTTCTCAATAAAGATCCAACCTCCCAACCTCCATGATGATGTACATGAGTGACATGGGAAAGCTAGGGTTGGTGTGTTTTTGAAGGATTTGAAGATAAATCAAGTAGCTTATTAATCTTCGTGGTTTTGCTAAATGAAGCGTTTATGATGATAGTTTAGTGTTTAATGATCATGATAAAGGAGTTGAGATATGTGTAAAATTGATGTTACAATAAATAGATGTATGTTCTATTTTAATGTATTAATAGTATTTGTGAGTTTTTTGAAGGAAGGATTGAGAGATTAAATGGTGATGAAGAGGGTGCCGGAAAATGGTAGTTATAACATTTCCACTGATTAAGCTTCTGTCTTTTAGCCATAACTTAGTTTGTAGTTATCCAAACGAGACGATTATTAATATGAATTAAACTAGAGATATATGGCTATATTTTTCATGAAGACATAAAATTTTATTTCTATTGTTTAGAGTCTCAAAAATTGACATGAAGTTGAGAACTGGGTGTAGTAAATTGGGAGATGAATGCCGAAAAATGTAGCTGTAACATGTCCACTGATTATGCTTCTGTGTTTTAGCCATAACTTGTTCTGTAGTTATCTAAATGGGATGATTTTTGATTTGGAGTAAATTAGCAACATAGAGTTACAATGTTTCTGAAGAAATCAAATTTTAATTTGGTCTCTAAGAATTTCAAAATCTGGCTTGAAATTAAGTTTTGATAGAGGTTGTAGTATTACCCGAGACAGAAATCATGTCTTGTAGATATTGAATAAACTGTATTGATATATGCCGAATTAGACAAAGCTTTCTTAGAAAAAGTTGTATTTTATTCTCTTATCTTTCAAATGATATAAATTTCATAATTTTTTTAATGTGGGAATTGAGATATATGAGTTGTATAATTTCACAGCATGACATGTACAAGCCAACGTTACAAATGTGCTCAGTCTATAGTATTTTGAGTATAACTCATAGAATAATGAACCAAATTGAATAAGCTTAGTTTCATTAGAAACCTAAGAGATAGAATAAAACTTTTATAGAAGAAAGTATCCCTAAATTACTTCATTTTCTTGGTCAAAAGGAACATGGAAAGTTGACCCGAAAGTTTATTTTTGGAGAAATCTGAAATGATGAAATGAGTTACGAATTTTGATTTTTATGGTTTTATTGAGTTATGAACCATAAGTATAAATGATACTTATGTGAGTTTGGATATATGAATGTTTACATAACAAGAATAATAGAGTGATACTTGGGATTGTCATGAACATGCATTGTGCATACTTCATACACATACATGTGCATTAATAAACACTTAGAATTGTGCCAAATTATGAAATGTGTACATTGTGTGTGATTGAGCCCAAGTTTATTATCTAATTTGGCAACACTTTCATGGCCTTTACTAAAATTTTTAACTCCTAATTCTTGATTTTGTGCTTAAATTAATCCTTGAGTGTGCACTTTCATTTTATGCTATTTGATAGTAAAAATTGTCACAATTTGTATTAATTTCATTTCTTAAATTTTCTAAGAACAATTGATACTACAAATTGCTATTTTTGATTGTAGGATCCTCAAAGAGAAAGGAGTCAATGTGCTAAATTGAAGTCAACAGGAGATCATGGCCTTCGGGAAAAGTTCACCGCGACGAGCCCATCTATCGTCGCGGTGAGAAATGATAAATCCAGGCTGAACTTTCAGGAGAAGTTCACCGCGGCGAAGGAACCAACGAAGAACAAATCCTTTCGGGTAAAGTTTGCCGCAGCGAACCTTCGCAAACCCAGACCATATTTGAGAAAATCACTCACTATTCTGACCCAACCTGTGACCCAGTATTTAAAAACATGCCAAATTAGGTTATGAGGGACTTTCGACAGAGACTCACACTTCATCTCTCACTCTCGACATTCATCCATCATCAAATTTTCACCTCTCATCGTCACTCTCTGCTGCTACCATGGATGCTGTCGGTGTACCCACAGTTGTGAGTGCTTTCGGAGGGATGCTTGGCTAAGGACCATTTTCTCTTGAAGATGTAGCGATGGCTTGAGTTCAATGGGCTTCAAAGGGGAGTAGTTTGTTCATGTTTTTCTACATTGTTATGAACTCCTGAGTTAGGATTTACGCTTTATAGTTAGATTTTTCTTGATTAGAGTTTAATCAAGAGTTGAACAATTGCGTTATTGGGTTTGTTGATGTAGAACTTGGATGCTCAGTATATGAAGTTTCATATATGTCTTTTTAGTTATTATGTTAATCCTCTTTTATCTGCCTAATTGTGTTTGATATTGAGATTATGCTTGACACAAATTGACCACTTGCATCAACTTGCCCTCTACACACACTAAGATGCATTCAACAAGGTTTTAAGAAATGGAGTTCATTGATTAAAATCTTAGACT
>JANQBM010000221.1:27075336-27086907 GCA_025594535.1 Erythroxylum domingense
ATATCATTAAGCAAATTCTTATTGAATGTCTTAACGTCCATTTTCTAGCTTTCATAATAATTGTTTGCAACTATATACAATAAGATCCTTATAGACTTAAGCATTTATACTAGCAAAAAAGCTTTATCAAAATCAACTCCTTATTTTTGTTTCTAACCTTTAGCTATTAGCCTTCCTTTATATGTATTTATGTTAGTTTTTCTCTAAAAAACCTACTTATATCTATTTTGAACAATCCCATCAGGTGCATCCACCAAAGTTCATACTTTAGTTAGTGTATATATAGTCCATTTTAGATCTTATAGCTTCATGCCATTTTAATGAATCAATTTTAGAAATTATTTCTTTTAAAACAGTAGCCTCATCATTTATAGGTAATGCATCATCTTCCCCTTTTCATTTACTAGGGCTTCACTTACTATATGTCTCTTGAACCCTTAATTATATATCATATCTATAAACTTAAAGTTCTTGTTTCGTTTGAATATACATTTGTAGTTCTTAAACTTCTATAAGTTCAACTCGCTCTTGCTATTATCTTATAGAATAAATTCTTTTTCTAGGAATGTACTATGTTTTAAGATAAACACCTTCCACTTAAGAGGATAGTGAAATTGATATCTAACAATCTCTTTCCAATATTATTTGACTTAGCTTGAAGCTCATCAAATATTGTACATTTCAGCTCATATCTCATATAAATTCTAGTCACATCCCCAAATCTTTAAGTATGACAAGTTTGGTACACTATTAGTTTATATCTCATATAAAGTCTTGTTAATCATATTAAATAGAACTCTATTTAGATGGTAAGTTGTAATTTCAAAGGAATATCCTTAAAGGGAAATACAAAGATCTATGCAACTTATTATGGAATTTATCATATAAAATAAAGCACATATCTCCTCTCAGATACTATTGAGTTATAGAGTTCGAAATGGAGTTCATTGAAAGAGAATCTGATTTTATTTTAAGTAACCAAGAAACATACTCTAAGTAATCACTACCTCGATCAAATCTAAGTTTTGTAATATTCTTACCAATTTATTTCTCAACCTTAGGTCTAGATTTATTAAATCTTTCAAATGAGTCAAACTTTTGCTTCATTAAGTACACATAACCATATCTAGAATGATAAACTATGAATGTGATGAAATATTAATATCTACCTCTGCCTTGAGTAGACATAAGGGCATATATATCTGAATATGTAAGCTTTAGTAACTTAGTAGCACGTTCTCCCTTTCTACTAAAGAGTAGTTTGGTCATTTTACCTAACAAATAAGATTTATAAGATTCACATAATTTATAATAAAAAGGATCCATATGTCTTTCTTTATGTAATTTGATATTATAATTTGACTTAACCTACAATGCTATAAATAAAATGGAATTTGGCCTATTAATTTTCTCTTCTTGCTATTTGTATTAAGGATTAGCCTTATAGTTATAATTCATAAAAACATTTTATAAGTGATCCAACTTCGTAATAACACCATCTTTATAAAAAGAACAAATTGTATTCTTAAAATAAAGACAAAAACATACAAATCTAAATAAGAAATGAAAATAATGTTTTTTTACAATAACTAGAATATAATAACAATTATCTAGTTCTAGTACAAGGCTAGAAGGAAAAGCTAAACTATAAGTTCCTACAACTAATGCAATAATCCCTACTCTATTACCAACTAGCAGGTCCACTTCACCATTCCTCAATGATCTACTCCTTATTAATAGTTGCACGATGTTACAAATACTAGAACCGTAACTAGTATCTAATACACAAGATTGTGGAACAAAAGTAGAAAAATTAATCTTAATTATAAACATAAATAAAGATAAAGCTTCTTTAAGCTTCTTGTCTATTACTGTGAGAACCACAACTAGCATCCAATAATCCTCCTCATTACTATTGTTACTCTCATTGTCTTATTACTCTCACCATCTTATTCAAAATAATAACCCTCATTACACTTAGTCTCTTTTGGTGGGCTAAGTTCTCATTCAAACTTTGTTGAGCTTAAGTTCGCTTAACAAATTAACTAAACTTAAATTAGGTAGGTAACATCCTTATTAATAATATCTTATATGACTTCTAAATTCATTAGGTGACAACTTTTATCTAACATACCTTGTATGTTACTCCTAACTCTGTTTCAAAATTCAGATGATCATTAGTTAATTATCCAAATTATACAGAGTTAGTTAAGAAGGATACATTAATTTAAGATAAAATATATTTGAATTAACGGGGCGTTAGTCAACAAGCCTTTAGTTAAACAAAACTCTAGTTTTATATTTAAATAATACAAGGCAATTATTATGTTTTAGATCTATACTTAATATTTATTTGAGGGAGTTAAATATAAAATTTTGTGTCTCATCATAACTAACATAATCTCATTATACTAATATATTTAATATCATCTAATTACGAGAGATAATTCTATAAAACTTTGATTGATTCTAATTATTTTTTGATAATTAATTTAATTTAGTAATTTAACTCTTGAAAAACTAAATTAAGTTCTACAAATATTCGTAATAAAATTTAATATTTTTAAAAATAATTTAAAATATTTTCCTATATTGATTAGGAATTTAAAATAATTTAATAAAAAATAAAGGATTAAAATAATAAGAAAATAGGGAGAGGATTGTTTAGCCCATTTAGATTCTGTGATACATAAGCATCTTCTCTTAAGACATACATCTATAAACTTATAGATTAGGGTCTCTTTGGATTTTTCACCAATGTGGTTTGTTCTCTATAGTTGACATTACCACCTCTACATCAGTTAACCATTACTATAATATTAGAGAGGTGGTTGGGTTGCATCTCATGTTGCACCAACTTCATCTCATCTTCATCGTCATTAGCTCCATTGTCTATGCATCTTTATTCTTCTCCATCTCATCAACACTACATATCTATGCCTTATTTACAATTCTCGGTAAGGAATTGGCACTAGTATGCAGCTTCACCAACAGTTATTACTGCCATTAGTGAGGGTGGTGTTATGATGAGGCTTCTGAGCCTCTCCCATCTAGTTTACCTAAATAAATAATAATCCTTATCTTCTATTAGGCAATCAATCTAGAAATAATTAGTTATAGGCCATGTATAAGTTTCTTTTTCCAAAAATTTCAACTATACAAACATGTATATGAGTTTACCAAAAATAGATCATACGAGTAAAAGTAACCATAATTTCAAGTTTTTGAGAAATCTACTAAACATGCCTTTGTGTTTCCAGAAGTAGAACATAATCATAACAAAAGCAAACTATCAATTTTTTTCTACAAAAATAAAGCTCGAAACAATTAAAAAACATGAAACTTTTGCATCTGCCTTAATCATAATCAAGTTAATAACAATTAAACAAATTAAGTTAAACAATTAAAATAGACACTCATACTACTCTTATAAAATGAATTGGGATCAAATCATGGGCACACATAAAATGAATTTTTACAATTTCCCATCAAATCTCTTTAATATAATAACTTAAAACATGAATTAGAAAAATAAAAGGGTTAAAGATAGACCTAAATCAATATCTTTCAAAAAAAAATCTTCTTTGATGAAATCATCAATTAGAAGCAGTTTAATGTCTAGTCTCTTATACTATCCACATAGTAGAGAAAAGAGAACTCAACAATTGAGAGGAGTTGACATGACTACTAGCTCAATTATACATTTCCCTTTTATAGATAAAGAATAGGTATCGTACTTAATTAAAATTAAGCTCTTAACTATAGTCAAAAATCTCTTAACTAATAATACTTCAATGTCTCTTTTAAAAACTCCACTTCTTGTAGTTGCTTGCCTTAAGCTTAGTTTCTAAAATTCCTATAGGAAAAGGTTTAATATCACAAAGCAAATAAGATGAAATGTTTTCTTATTAGGGTTATTGAGCCTTCTTACATTATAAGAAAGGATGATTATTTCAAGAGGGTAGTGTTAGAAGTCTTATATTTCCTCTTTGACTACCTCTTAGTAATACTCTGAAGTTCCTTTCTTGTAACATTTTTTAATGGCTTACTTACTTGATTAAGGTAAGTAGTACCTTCCTCAGTAGGTAAGTGAACAATATTATTGCCTTTTTTGATATGGTTATCATTTTTAGGAACTAAAGCTTTGACAGTTTCCTTTATTCTAAGGATTTGACAGTGCTTTCCACTTTAAATGTTCCATATTTCTTATCTTAGGGAGAATTTAGTTGGTCAAGATATAATATATACTTAACATGATTTGAGAAACAATTATCTCTTTGAGTTTGGATTATCCTTATCCTTTCATCAAACAAAGTGTTTGCTAAATGAGTATTATCCTTAGTAGTTACCTCAAGGAATCCATCCTCTTTGTTACAATCATTTCTAACTAAATCTCCTTCCATCAGCTATTAGTATTCACCTATCATGAAAATTTTTCCTATTGGTTTATGTTTTCCTTTGCTAGGGATCATCTAGCCTTGAGTAATAAGAAAATGAAACAACATCTTCAAACATGTTATTATCCTTTTTAAGTCTATGTAATGGGATAGTTGTAGGGAACTATTGATTGATATCAATGAGGACATATATCCTACTCTTTTTATGTTTTTTGTTGCTTCATCTAAGTCACTTTACAGTCCAATATTCTAAGCGAATTTTGTCAATATTAAACCATAAAAGGGAATTGCTTTTGCTTGATATTTTGAAGTTGGATACCATATTTTCATCTTTGTAAGAATATTGGTTTTTTATTGAAATTCCAAGGTCCAAATTCTATAATCTTTTATGCAAGAGTTAAAGAGTCAAACTTGAATAGGAAAAAATTATTCTTACTGACCATAACCCCTCTCGTAAACCCTATTTTTTCTAGTAAACATTCATTACTAGAAAGGACGATCTCTTGTCTAGGAAAACTCCCAGTAAAGTTGTATCCCATTTAAGGCTCCCTCTTTTAAGATATCCACTAGAGGAGCTATAATAGGTTTGCCTTCTAAGAGATTAGGAGCACAATAATTCATATTCAATGAAGGTAATGATTCTCATAAGATTTGGAGTCATGATTTTTTATTGGAAGGTTGGAGAGAGAGTTTAGGAGTAGCAATTAGAAGTCTCTAGTAATGGGGTAAAGGCCTCTTCAGATGAGACAAAAGTCTGGGCCATCCTATCATAAGGAATAGTCAAAGGAGCTTTTGAAGCTAAAGGAGGAAATTTCTTATAAGCTAAGGGTTCAAAGTTCAACATTTTTCCAAGTAAGATAAGTGGAAATAAAAAGAATGAGAAACTTATAAAGAGAGAAAAGTATAAGAAGAACCAATGAACAAAAGTGGAAAAGAAGGGAGGAGTAAGGATGAGTTGACATAGAGAGGAGGTTGAAGGACAAGCACGAACAAACCAGACTAGGGTGTAACAGGTTAGAACCAAAACTTAGTTGAAATCAATTGGAAGCCGAATAATAGAGAAGAAAGAAAACAGAAGAAAAGGAGAACTTCAAGAGCTAAAGTAACCACCACTACAAGGAAAACAACGAAAGAGAGCAATCCTATTATGGAAAGCCAATAAAAAATGCATATAAACTTTATAAAATCCTTAAAGAGAAGTTGGAGGTTCTCTCTCTAACTCAATTTTTTAGTTAATTAGCACATGGATTTAAGAGAATGTAAGTTTTAAGGCTTGTTATTTTCATTGTGATTTTTAATTTTTGTTTTGATCTTCAAATTAAAAATTACAATGAAAATAAACAAGCCTTAAAACTTACGGTCTCTTGTACTTATATAATTTATAAAATTGATAAAAATTATAATCTAATTTATTATCAACTTAATATATTTTTCAATTATTTACTATCAGATATAATAAAAATTATGACTATCATAATTAATTATTTGATTTATTTAAATATTATTATTATTTTTAAATTTTAAAGTTTGTTTTAAAATAAAATGTATTTTAAATTTCAAATAATTTAAAATAAATAAATTTTAATGAAATTAATTTTTAATAAAAAGTAATATTCTTTTAATATTTATTAGTAAATATTGTATAAAAATAAAATAAATTTATATAATTAATTAATTTATAAAGTAAAATTTATATTTAGTATATAATAATAATAATAATAATAATAATAATAATAATAATAATAATAATAAATAAATAAATAAATAAAATTAATAATACAATGAAATTAACAATAAAACAAGTTTTTGGTTATATTTTATTTGTAAACAAGCAAAAAGCAATTACGGATAAATAATACCATTTAATAAAATATAAAGTAAACAAGTTGAAAAGGCAATTTTAGATAATATTGAAGTCAATTAACTCATTGAGGGATTCTGTCCGATGTTTACGGCTCTAGAATTAGAAGGTATCATGTTAATGTTAAAGCTCTAGCATTTCCGTTAAACTAAATGAAAAAATATTTCCAAATAACATAGAACCTAAGGCGCTTCAACTTCATCTAAATAACTAACCTAATCTTTTAACTTTAATTTTAAATATTTCGAGTTTTATTTTTTTAACCAAAAAAGTCCACCTTTAATTTAAGTAATAAATATTAGTGAAATACAAATATTGGAGCGTATGTCAAAAGATTTACAAAATTGAAAAAAGATCCAAGTGAACATTAAGATAAAATTGATGTATAGCACCTTGATTCCTTTTGGTCTCACGATTTACACACAGACTGAACCGACCATAAGCATAGATACTTTTATAGATCATCGTCTGCATGTTTTCGTCATGTAGTTTATGGTTTGCGTTGGTAAGTGAGTTAGGTACCACTTTGACTTGGGGACATCTACTTGGTGCTTCTCATCTCATGCGAAGAGTTTATGCCACGTTTTTTGAACTATTAAAAAAACATTTTAACCCTTTTATTTATTTATTTATTTATATAGTTGACAATACTCACGGACGAATTGCTTGCGCGCGCGTTCTTCTTTTTAGCCGCAATGGAATCTGGGGAGTGACAATCTTTTGATGGCATCCTCTTCGTTAATAAAACAATGCCCTTCTTAACATAAATTATTGCTAGGTGCGTGTATAAGACCCAGTCCTTAGCCTCCTTTTACAACTTGGACCATGAAAGGATATGCGGCATCCTTCGAATCTTTGTTGCATTAATTATTCATAATTGTTCATCACCCCCATTAGCTTCAGTATCATTTTCATCAAACAAGTGTTTGTGATGTCCTAGCGTTCTGACTTGTCACTTATTTCATTTTAGAAGCAGTTGGGAACTGGGAAGTCTATATCTATTATTACGGGATCAACATTGAAAGTGATAATCTCCTAGTGGTTCCTTTTGCTTTTTATTTGGTAATAGAAACTGAATACGTCCTATAATAATTACTTATAGTCGTCGATGTTACTGTGGTATCCAGGGCAAAGCTTGATTACTCACATTTTTCCTGAGTGCATAACAGAAACAGAATATGAAGACACGTGCAGAGTTTGAACATAAGAAATTTGGCCGAGAATTGGCGTAAGATGCATCTGGAAGCTCTTGACAAGACAATAAGGCCATCTGAGCATGTCAACAGCAGGTGTTGGAGAGCAAGGACAAAATATAAGCTTTGTACATTTTGATGTATCTACTGACCTCTTAGATGCCTGAATAACTTCCACCCAGGTATGAACAAGGAGTCATTATAATACGAGGCCAGTATGTACGAGACGGGAGACGAGACTGGGACGACTGCTTAGAAGAGAACAAAAAGGGGAGATGAAAACGCGTTACCGATTGCCTTTGATTCTCATTGGAATGGGACCCCCTCGACTTCGCCTTTGAAATCGGAGACTGTTCCAATTTCCTACTGAGACAGATAGGCAAGCAACGACTTAAGCCAACTAGACTTATTGCTTCGTCTTATGCTTTTGGTACCTCTGGACTTGGGACTTCTGCTTCTTCTGCTTTTGGTATCTGTCTTTCCATCCAGCTTTGTTCGGGGGCCTTCTCCTAATTTAGTTTGATCCCTGGTATGTGTATCTGCCGCTACTTTGGATGTACAATGAACATTTTTGTGGTGAGAAACATGAAGATTACTTAGACTATGGGCCAACTTTTAGCCTAGTATAAAATAAGCTCCTATATACCAGAAAAATAAATGGACCAATTTTTGATGACTTGGGTTGTGACGCCTACATATAAACGATAAAATACATACGAGACTCTTGTTTTCTAAATTTTGGGTTATAAAATTGGAATTATACACACACACGCTAGCGCTAACTCGTTACATGGAAACAAACTTCTAAATTTACTTGCATTATGAATTTAAAAGAAGAAATAAGTTTCTAAACATATTATAAATTACAATTATTTAGATTGAATAATTCAATCATAAATAGAAATAAGTTTCTAATTGAATTTAAATTGTTAGGTTCATAAGCTCAATAATAATTTAAAATAAGTTTTTAATTAAATTAAATTGTTATTGTAATTTTTAGGAAACCGAGTTGAGATCTGATCTCGATCGTAGCGGAATAATTACAAACCTTTTCATAACTTTGATTTCTCAAAAATTCAAGATCTATTTAATTCTATAAAATGATTAACATAAATTATAATAAAGTGAAAACTTAATTCATACCTTATTCTGAAGCTTAATTTTTGGCTTGTTATATTCTTCGAACCGTTCCCGAAATTGATTCGTTTAAACCACTATAGCCGCACAAATATCCGACCTCTAACGATATCTACATAATGAGTTGAGAGATCTCTGTAACTCTTACAAAGAGGGTTAAGCAAGAAGTGCTAGCTCTATAGAACTAAAGCCTATTTATAGTAGTTTCTAGGCATTTTGACAATTTCAATTAAACTTTAATTGGAATTATTTGCAATTCTAATTTTGTCTAAATAAAATCCAATATCTCATATTGATCCTTATTTATTAAATATCTCATATTTAATCATAAACTTTTAAACTTTACAATCAAGTCCAACTTGATTAAATTAACTTTGCTCTCTTCAACCCATTTTATACGTGAGACCCATTAGATTCTCAAATATGTTGGAAATGATTATAAATTCTAACTATAATTCATAATTAGAATTAGATAAATTAAAACTCCTTTTAATTTATCTTTAATTATCCAATTAAACAATTTATAATCATATATCAAGATTGGCATCTAGCAACGCATCATGACCACCGAAATATTTAGGAATGCCAAAGTGATTTTGACTAACCTTCCCGTGCATGATTTTTTTTGTATAATTCAATCCTTTTATCATATAATGTTCCGGTTAAAAAATAGAGCATAGAATTAATATCTACCCTATTTTAAGTCCAATCATATTAGTTCTCTACCATTAGCTATCCATTCAATTAATGACATTTGTAAATTTTTTATAAAATGTCATTCCACCTTAGCCAAAGATTTCCTGAATCAATATTAATCGATAACAATAGAATATTCTCCCTAATTACCCATAATTAAGCTATTACCTTTTTATATCCAACAAGAGTTGTTCTTGGACAATTATGTGTTCAACAGTTGAAAGTTAGAACTATTGTTCTCTGTGACCAATATGTTTCCACACAATCCTACTTAAGAGGACAACTATACTCCCACTAACCTTCTTGTAGACATGATAAATTCACAATCATCTGTAAAATAAACTCTTTGAATTTATCATGAAAGTGAATCTTTCAATGTCTCGTAGCCTTTCAACTATACATCAAATGTATCATTAAAGGCATTAGTTTCATTTAGATGTAATGTTATGAGATATGAACCTTTCAAATTCCTTCTTAATCCCACTGCTTATCTTAAGAATCATTATCCTATAAGTATACATTGAATCAAACAATTTGTTCAATGAATCTGCATGATTACATCCAATCTTTTGAATATCTCATAACTTTTTATTATCCAATTTAGTTCTAAACTTAATGGATAATGTATGTTTCAACCAAGCATCACATTCTTAAGTCATTAATTTTGACTATTTCAAAGACCTAGCGTTTCATATCTAATATGAAATCTTGTTAATTTATTCAATTGGAACTATTGAAGTTAAGTTATTGTACTAGGCATCTCTATAGGAGAAATAATATTGCATCGTACAATATCTCATATTGTATGTTACTCCTTATACAAATTCACACCTTTATAGAATTTTTGTTATGAAGGTACTTATTAGAGAATCTCATTCCCTATAGATAGTCGAAAATATAAAACTTGCCACAAGGATCTCATTGATATGCTTCAGCGTTCTCAATGCTTAATTTCTATTTAGATTTAAACAGTTTGAAATTTTCAAAATTTTAAATCATCATTTCATTTAGTATGTATCACTATATCACACAAAGTCATTAGTAATCTAATGAAATATAAGTATTATCCTTTTTATGAATTGTTATTCTATCCAATGTATCACATGTATAAGATTTAACAATTTAATACTATCATCATCCTTTTACCAAAGGTTAATTTGGTTATTCTTCAACTTGACAAGTTTCACAAGTTTCATACGATTCATAATAAAAAGGATACATATATCCTAATATGTAACTTTATGATTCTCTTTGTGTTGATTTAACCAATATGGCATAAAAGGATAATCTAGGTTATCCAACTTTTTATTCTTGGCACTAATGTTAAGCATAAGTTTCCTTTGATCCAACATATAAAACTATTTGTATAATATTGGATCAACTACTTTTAATTAATAATCTATTTCTAATCATGCATTAAACATTACAATAATGTCGAATCTAAATTCAGTATTATATACTCAAAAGCATGAATTAAAAATACATATGATCTCTATCATATAGAGTATAGGCAAGAAAAGTCATACAATCATGTTTCTTCTTATGACAACTATTATCATACTATAGCAAAGCCTTTAATTGTAGTCCATAATTATGCTTTTATTAGGCTAAATTAAGTGGAACAATTCTAGCAAGGTATTATACCTTTCAGCTTTATTCCCTGCAATCCTTTGCATTTTGCTACCATGGTGTTAACATTCATCTTACATATTGTCATCAAAGTTTACGAGACATTAGTCAACTTAAAATGTCAATATATTTTGTAATCTACATGATTTTGACATATCTCTACAACTTTGTCTCCATATCCTCAATAGGGATTATAACAAAATTGTATAATGGGCATACATATTTCTATCTAACTTTCAGAACTCTTCTCAAATATAACCTATGTTTAAGAAATTTGGTTTACTAACTTAGCATCAACTATACTAAACAAGGTAAGTTTGACTCATAACAACATAAATGTAAGAAAGCAAGTAATCAATTATATGTCATGACTACCAAATTAGATTAGGACTTTAATCATATTTGGTTACTCCCACTATTTTACTCGAAATAAAAGCCCTCACTACTACTCGAAAAGATTACTCTAATCTTTCTAGCGGGCTAAGATCCCGTTTAAGTATAATTGATCTTGAGTTTGCTCAACAAACCAATTAGATTTAAATTAGGTAGATAACAACTTTATCAATAACATCTCATGTAATTCCTAGATCCGTTAGGTGACAACTCTTGCCAAAATATATCTTATATATTGTTCCTAACCTTACCTCTAAATTCATAT
>JANQBM010000221.1:27097163-27113042 GCA_025594535.1 Erythroxylum domingense
GTTTTATGATGGAGCAATAAGCCATCAGTGTCCTTCTTTCAATGACTTCGATTTCTGCATAAATGTGCAAATTGTTTGTTCTGTTTTGGTGTAGCATAAAGTGTCATAAGTTGCTGTATGTTTTCATACAAAAATGTTTTCTTCAAAAGTTGCATACTTTATGAAATCATGCTTCGGATATAAAAGGAAATTTTCCAAGAATTGCCATTTTGGGCAATAAGTTTTCAAGATCATGAAATATATGTGTTATGTAGGTTTGTGGGGTGGTCTCCTAAGTTGAGTCAAGTGCATTTGTCTAAAAGCTTCTCCCGCCTGCCTGCTAGTGGCATGGAGCTCCTTTAAGGACTCCCATAAGTTCACCACTACGCAAGACCATAAAAATGGAATTGCGCTAGTACGTTCTGTTCACGGCTACACAAGACCCTTAAGGAAAATGTGTAGTACGTTCTATTTTAGATCCACCCGAGCCATTCTAATGTGCTTATGATTTGTTTGCTAAGAGGAATGCATGCATGATTTGTAACTGAATGTGTTGTGTCTGTGTAAAAAGGTTTTTTTCTTGTTACTCAGTTATAAACCTATTACCCACAAGCTTTAAGCTCACCCCTTCTAACTTCTGTCCAATTCAGGTGAAGCTCCAGAGAGGGAGTAAATTCAGGATACAATGCAGCAACCAGTTTGCAATTTTTTTTTTTAATCCTTAGGGTTGATTTTTGAGAACTAAGGCTTTAGCCTCCTTTCAAGTTTTATTCGTCTATGAGTACTGATGTATTATGGCTTGTAAGGTTATTAAAGCCTTGTAAAAATAATATACATTTGGGGATGTATAAATTATGGATATATATATTTCTGTGCATGATTATGATTCTTGGTTAAGTTTTTACGTTGCATGTGTTGATCCAATAAATTGAGGACTAAGAAAGATTAATGATCACGTCTAGGTGATTCTGACTTAAGTCTCGAATAAATGAGAGCAGGTGAGAAGGTTGATAGAGTGCAATAAATAAGGTAGATGCAAAGGAAGATACATAGGAAGAGTATCCTCTGTGATGACGTCATAACACAAAGGAAAGGAGGATTTAAGAGTATAAGTATCCTCTGTGATGACGTTATAACACTGAGGCAAGGAGGATTTAAGAGTATAAGTTTCCTCTGTGATGACGTCAGAACACAGAGGCAAGGAGGATTGCAGAGTATAAGGATGGATAGAGTAAAACATAGAAGATAGAACATGATAGGATCGTCTGTGTCACTGTTCACAGACTTAGTCTGTGTTACACAAGACATCGTCTGTGTCACTGTTCACAGACTTCGTCTGTGTTACTGTTCACAGACTTCAGACGATAATTCGCAGTCGATAGAGGGTCAACCCTGAAGATAAAAATCAACTACAGAGGATAGATTATGGGCCAAGGAGTTAAGAAGTTACTTGAGTTGAAGTGCATCTTCTGTATTACTGTTCACCGTGTATCTTCTGTCTCATTATTGACCCCTTAGAAGATATAATTGACCTTTGAGGTCTTCATGGAAGTTGTAGGTCTTGAAATTCTCTTTCAAACCGTATAAAGAATACCCTGAACCGATTCCCCTAAAGAAAATTATGACGCTTGTAAGATATCGTCTGTGTTTCCCAGACTTCGTCTGTTGCACTGTTCACGCTATCGTCTAGGTCACTATTCACTGCGTATCTTCTATCCCATTTTTTACCCTTCAGAAGATAAAGTTGGTCTTCAAGGTCTTCATAAAAATTGTAGTTCTTGAATTTCTCTTTCTATCTATCCGAAGAAACCCTAGTTTGGATACTTATCGGAGAAGTTATACTAATAGCCCCGAAGCAAGTATATGTGTAAAGTGAGGACTCACTCACGTTGATCATTGAAGGATTTAGGTTGAAAGGTAGGAATGGACTAGTCGACTATTTTAAGAGCTGAACTGAGACTAGAAAAGGGGAGTTTGAGAAGATAATCCGATAGTGGTCAAGGTGTTCTCTTTGGGAGATAACTTACGTATTAAGGTATTCTGCATGCGAGTTGGACTCCGAACTCGGGGTCTGACATATGTGATATCAGAGCAAGTAGGAGTTAGACTTCGGAACTCAAGGTCTGACAACTTGGATAAGGAATTTTTCTTCCTTTGGTGCATGGATCATAAGATCAAAATAAATACCCTTTATCAGATTTTTCAGTCTATTGTGAGTTGTGTTAATCAAAAAAGCTCTTATTTTGGCATGTCATATATTGTTACTACTTTGGCTTTATATTATAATCGTGATGTGGATAGTGTGCGTACAGTTAGATATGATATGTTTGACGTGTCTTATTTGAGACGCTATGAAATTTTGGAGCCCTGTTCTATAGAGCTTCGAAATCCTCAGACGTGCACTACAATCAAGAACAGGAAGGGCAAGGATGCAGCCACTTCTCGATCATCCACATCTCAGGTACCCCTGGAGCCCCAAGAAGAAGTAGTGGAGAGGAACCAACTGTAGTAGCAGAGGCTGACAAATTCCAGTAACTCCTCAACTAAATGGACTCTAATCATCAATAAATGATGCTGCAAATTATTAAACTCGGCACCCAGATGAGACAAGTGCATAAGGAGCAGCAGTACATGAAGAAGAAATTCCTTAAGTTCACCTAGAGGAATAACGTTGAAGTCCCTTCTCCAACACCTTTGCCACCACAATCTTCATGAGCTTTACTTTGTTAGTTGTTTTGTCCTTTTGTTTGGTTTGATGTCATTTTGCCTTATTTTTTAGTTGACTTGTCACATTGAGGACAATGTGTTCTCTAAATAAGGGGATGTGACATTTGCTTTGTCAATTGTATTGTTTTAGTTTATTTTAGTCACTGTTTGCATTTTGTTAAATAGGATGCATGTTTTAGGCATATTAGGTTGTTTTATGTTGTTTTGTGCTAAGAAATGATACCACACTTGAATCATTTTCATTTGTTTTGCCATTAGATTATGTCATTCAAGTTGAAATGAGATTGAATGTATGCTTGAACTTAGAATAGGCTACTTAAGTAGAGAGTGAACCATGTTGAGTGATGAAAAGTAGTTGGTTGCATAAGCTCACTCACAATTTGACACTTGAGTAAGGATGTAGTGTAGAGATGCATAATGAATTTTCATTTAATCCAATGTGAGGATTAAGCCTTTATGACTCCATCTATAGTCATTTTATTTCTTTGTTTGTGTGATGCTTCCTTAGGTTATTAACTTCAGAACTTGCTTTGAATCGGTTTGAGTCTACAAGATGCTTGCTTAACATAGATGATTAAGGCCCTTTTTTGTGTTAACCTTTAGCTTAATGACCTATCATTTATTATCCCTTGCTACCCTCGTTGAGTCTTAACCCTTTTGTTTCTTAAAAATAACCGAAAATTAAAAACCTAAAACCCCATTAACCTACCCATTCACAAGCTTAGTAGAGTATTAAGTGATACATTAGTTTGGGATCTTTGCTACAGTTTTTTTAGACGAGTTGAGTGATACTCCTGCTCTTGTATCACATTGTATTTAGTTGCTATTTTGTTCATTGTCTCTTCCATTTCATTAAAAAAAAGAGAAAAAAGGAAAGAAAAGAAAAAAGGAAGAACATTTTAGTAGCATCAATAAGTATGGAGTAGTAGTATATTTACACTTGTGTATCTCAGAATTATGTTTTGTTATCCCTTTGTCCACTTATTACTTTATGAATGCTTGTGTTAAACCCTTTACCCTTTTTACCTTAACCTTTACCACATTACAACCTGAAGCAAGTCCTTCTGATCTATTTATGCATGCAATCATTGTAGAGAAGAATTTGTGTATTAGCAAGTTTATGGTAGTGTAGTTTCCCATAAGGAGCTTGAGCGAAACACTAACCATCAAACACTTTAGAGAAACGAATGAAACCATGAGGAAGATTCATTTTACATCTATACTTATCTTTAAGTGATGGTGCCATATGTTGAGTATGCTTATGTACACTAATGAAAAATAGCCATGATATGTATAGACATTTAAGTTGGTCAAAATTTGAGGGATTTCATGCTTTGATCTTTGTGAAAATGAAGTGATGGAATTGATTGGTTGTGATTGACTTTGCTTAAGGAAAAGGAAATATTTAAGTTTGGGGAAGTTGATAGTTGTGAATTAGTTTGTGTTTTTCTAAGTATTTGACATATGTTTCTTGCATAATAGATTATTATTATTATTGTGTTTTATTTTGTATGTTTTTGTTTAGTTTGCTATTCATTGTTGTTCTTTTATGTTTTATGTTGATTTAGGGTAAGATTTGATCATTTTGATGTGAGAATAAAGGGTGGCCACATTTGCGATTGAGCTAGAGACCAAGAGAGGATAAGAGAAGTGGAGGAATTATAACACAAGAACCCACGATCGTGGGTTTTATGCAATTCACATGATCATATGATGCCTAACCCAAAGATACGCGCGGGGTTCACTTATTTTTTCAGGTTTTCATGACTATATAAGGATATAACCCCTATAGATGAAAGAGCTTCGGTGGAGACTTGCCTTATTAATTAAAAACACAGGTTTAGAGTCTTGAAAGAGGTAGATAATCAAGGTTTTTCATTCACAATTGGGAAAAGAGCATACCAATGCCAGATTTTCCAGATTCGGGCAATAAAGAGGAGAAGTTTGATTCATTTAGTTTTTTTTCATTTTTGCTCTTCTAGCATTTGTATGATAGATTATTTGATTGTTGGGGATGTTATTGACATCATGAGTAGTCGATTTATATGTAGAGATTACTTTTAAACTTCTTGTTGAACTGCTATTTTGTTAATTTGAATGAATGAAGCTTTTGATTAATGTTGAATTTATACCTTGCAATAAATTGAGAGATTGAGTTGGGTAATTTGTGTACGGTTGTAAAATGAGAATTGACTTTCTATAGACCTACATTCATCAAGTTAATTGATTAGTTAGAAGAGAGATCTTGGGTAATTAATTGATCACCCAAGGATAACTTCATGACTAGTTGAATTAGTGGATTGATTTTATAGATTGAGAGATTGCTTAACCATTTCCATTTAAATTGGTTGGGGACAATTAAATGCACCTTGAGAGAGGGTAGTTAATACATTAGGACATCTTAGGTGAGGCACAATTCAATTAACAAAATACGAGGGAGATAATATAGGGAAAAACTAATCTCTAGTTGTTAAAATCTTGAATTCCAAGTTTTTACATTTTTATGTTATCATTTATGCATTGATAGTTATCTAATTAATTTAATTTTCCAGTTTATTTCCATAAAAAATTTGGTTCTTAAACTGAGATCAATCTGAATTAAGTAGTACCTAAGCACAATCCTTGTGGGATCAATATATGCTTTTTAACTACAAGTCACGACTTGTATTCTTGCAATTTTGAGCGTAAAACTAATAGTTTATTTTGCAATTAATACTTGTACTCTTTCATTTTAAAGAATAGTGAAAGAACGAGATGATCACCAGGAAAGATAAGAAATGAGATGAAACAAAGTAATAAAACAAGCATAATGCAACTAGCTAATAAGTTTCTTTATCTGTATCTTCGTAAAAAAACTAAACCAATTACCATATATTCGCATCACTCCACAGTTTGAATCTATGCTTTGTCCAATAAACCATTCTAGTAAACTATGATATATTTCCAGAAGATAGAAGACTCTTCAGGAAAAAATTGTTGTTCTTTTGATATAGGCATCACTTACAGCGTGATTATGTCAGGATTTCTCAACTTAGCTTACATATATAGCTTACAAGTTCCAACTAAACACAAATATGTTGTAAGAAATAAAAAGACAGATCAATAAAAAATAATTGCATCATAGCAGAGGCCATTGCAAATTGATTTTCGACGAAAGTCGGTGCAATCTGGATGTTGGTCGATTCCCAAGGTTAACACAACAAATCCTTACACATGTGCACTCGTGGGCAAGAGAATGGAGGATGCATAGCAGTTGCTCAAGGAGAAGAACACAACAAAAGAAAAAGAGGGTGTGGAGTATTTCAAAGCAATGATAAAGATGAAGGTCTCAGTTTATGTAAGACAAAAAGAAAAATAACTGAACCATAAAATCTAGAGAATGTTGAGTGATTCTAACATTCAAGAGGTTACAAAAATTAAGAGTCTAGGTCTAAGTTCAATGAATCTGCAATATAGATTGCATCTAAAAAAATAATCATATTAGCTTGTGCCTACAGGTCGAACTCAACCTAACCTAAAAGGCAAGCGCGTGTGTGAGTGGTCTACCTAGCTCCAACACTTCACTAAAAAACCCAAGCCAAACAACTCAGAAAAGTAGGAAAAAAATAACAACAATGTAAAGAAGTATAAGGCCCCTTACCCAATCAATATGGGACAAGAAAATGTTTGTAAAAAAAGGGGGTAACAACCAATAAAGAGAAAGGCATAAAAGCTTTCATTATTCCAACATTTGCCCACTAATGGCAACCTAAAATAGAAAAGGTTTTTTAAGTAAAAGGAGGGTTTGATACTTAAGTGTAAATACCTTTCGATTGAATTAACAGATAGTGAAGTGAGGCAACAACCAAGTTCAATTAATGAATACAGATCTTGAACTAAGAGAACTTTAGATGAGACCCCCACAACACATATCATACCTCGATTTGTGCAAACTCCACGATACAATATTTGCTTTATTTTAGGCCATACACTCACCTTGGGTCTCATGAGTGCTCTAGAAAGATAGTCTAAATCTTTCATAGAAGGCAGCCCACCTTCACATATAAGTAGGTAAATCCATCAAGTACTTCTCATTAGCACCACCCTAATAAAGTATGGATTTATTAAGAGCAACTGCTCAACCTTTAAGTAGAGTTCGGTGAATCTATCAAGTCCTTCTCTTAAAGACCACCCTAATATGGGCTATAGATTCATTAAGAACCTAAACTCAACCTTCTTTAGGGTAACATAACACATCATAGGGATGATTAATGACCAAAATTTCACACAATGGGCTTAAGCCCTATCCTTCTCAACGCTTCAAGAACTAATCTCTTTGATAATCCTTTAGTTAAAGGATCCGCTAGATTCCTTTCGGATCCTACAAATTCTAAGGAGATAGCACCATTCTTGAGTAGTTGGTTCACCACTCCATGTCTTATACGAATGTTTCACTTTTTACCATTGAACATGCTGCTCTTAGCAACTCCAATTGCATCCGAAGAGTCACAATGTAGTGGAATAGGTGTAGACAATCTACACCATTTGGGTACATCTGCTAAAAGATTTTGGAGCCAATCTGCTTCTTGACTTACCAACTTAAGAACAATAAGTTCAGATTCCATAGTGAAATGTGCTATATAAGTCTGTTTTGCAGACTTCCAAGAAATAACTCCTCCACCTAAAGTAAATATATAACCACTAATTGAACTAACTTCATTATTATCAAATACAAAATTAGCATTACAATATCCTTCAAGCACAACAGGAAACTTGCTAAAATGCAAACAATAGTTCATAATGCCTTCAAATACTTAAGCAAATGATGAAGTGCATTCTAATGTTCATTACTAGGATTATAAGTATACTGATCAACCGTGACATAGCACATGTAATATCAGGTCTAGTATAGTTCATAAGAAACATAACACTACCAATAATCTTGACATAATCACTTTGTGATACATTATCCCCTTTGTTTTTCATGAGATGAATGTTATAATCATAAGGAGTTCTCACAGATGTAACATCAAAATAATGGAATCTATGTAATACCTTATCAATGTAATGAGACTAACATAAAGGAAAATCATTCTCTGTTTTGGAAATTTTAATTCCAAGATCACATTGGCCTCTCCTAAATCTTTCATATCAAATTAAGGAGATAGAAATTTCTTAGTCTCATTAACCACATCAATAATAGCACCAAAAATCAACATGTCATCCACATAAAGAAATAAAAACACATTCTGATCCTACCATTTTAGAAAAAAAAACAAGAATTAGAAGCATTAACATCAAAACCATTTTGAGTTAAGGTGTTATTAAACTTCTCATACCACTGTTTTGAAGCTTGCTTAAGTCCCATACAATGACTTCCTAAGTCTACAAACCTTTTTTTCTTGACTAAGTACCTCAAAGCCTTCAAGTTGCTCCATATATATTTCCTCCTCAAAATCGCTATTCAAAAAGGTTGTTTTCATATCCATTTGATGTATAACTAAACCATAACTGGTAGCTAGGGCTATTAGAGCATGAATAGTGGCAATCTTAGTGACAGATGAATAGGTATCAAAGTAGTCAATCCCTTTTTTTAGTGAAAACCTCTCACCACAAACTTGCCTTAAACATTTCAATGGAACCATCATGTCTATGTTTCCATCTAAACACCCAATTACCACTTGTAGGTTTATAGCCATTAGGTAAGTTAGTAAGATCCTATGTATGGTTAGCCTGAAGGGATTTTAATTTATTGTTTATGGCCTCTGCCAAAAAGGAGCATCTATGGACGTTACTACTTCGTTATAGGTCTTAGGGTCATCATCAAGAAGAAATATTGACATAATGTCTTCAGTTATGACATCAAAGTTCTTAATCTCAACTAGGAAAGTCGTAAGAAAATCAAATCCAAAACTAGTATCAGTTCTATGTCTCTTACTCCTCCTAATTTTAACAACTGGCTTATTATTAACATAAGTAGAAGTATGCATAGTATTAGAAATAGGTAAATGCATAGAAATATGATCATCATTTACAATTTCATAATTAGAGGGCAAAATCACACTCATTTTTCTTGGAAGGGAAAACATGCTCAAAAAATTCAGCATCTCTTGATTTACTAATAGAATTATTACTTAAAGACATGAATCAATAAGCTACACTATTTTGAGCATAACCAACAAAATAACATCAAAAGTCTTAGGCCTAATATTAGGTCTCTTACAGTCGGGTAAACGAACTTTAGCTAAGCACCCTCAATTTCAAAATTTTCAAATTAAGGGAAAAACCTTTCCACAACTCGTAAGGGGCTTTATCCAACTTCTTATAGGGCATTCTATTGAGAATATAGCAAGCAAAGAGTACAGCCTCTTCCTACAAATTGTCAAGCGAACTAGAACTTATTAACATAACATTCATCATCTCTTTAAGTGTTCTGCTTTTTCTTTTCGCTATACCATTTTGTTGGGGAGTGTTAGGTGCACTAAGCTCATGTATGATACCATTTTGTTCACAGAAACTTTCAAGGAAATTTGTGTTATACTCACCACTTCAATCTGACCTTACTCTCTTGATTTTTCTGTCAAGTTGGTTTTCTACCTCTGCTTTGTATTTCAAGAACATCTCCTCAACCTCATTTTTAGTTCTTAAAACTTAAACCTTAGTGTATCTCAAAAAATCATCCACAAAAGTTAAATAATACTTTTCACCTCCTTTGCTCATAATATTCTTGAAATCTACTAAGACTGAATGAATAAGCTCTAAAAATTTTGTCTTTCTACTTGTGACAGATATAAAAGTTTTCTTGGTATACTTGGCCCTCAACACATATTTGACACTTAGAGAATTCATTGGTTTTATTGTAGATCTCAGGCCCATTTCTTTGAGTCCTTTAATCGAGGCAATGTTCACATGTCCTAGTCTTCCATGACACAAGTTAGTGGACTTAACAATATAATCAGAAGCAGAGGTACTACCATTCACTAATTCAGATTCAACGTTGACTATGAAAAGACCACCTGTGAGATATCCTTTCGCCACAAACTCCCCATTATGAGAGAGTACAACCGTATCAAATTCAAACATAAGTTTTAGTCTAGCCTTATTCAATAATGAACCAGCAACTACATTCCTACATAAACTAGGAACATACAAAACAATATTTAAAGACAAAGTTTTGCCAAAAGTCAGATTGAGTAAAATCTTTCCTTTACCGAGGACTCCAACAATACTATAATTGCCCATGTAGACGCATTCACCATCAACAACCTCTTGGAAATCATGAAATAGGTCTTTATTAGCCGATAAATGCCTTGAAGCTCCTATATCAAGCACCCAATCAGCCTTATTAGCCACCAAATTTACCTCAACAATAATAGAAAAAATGATATCATCATTTTCAGTGAAGTTAGCTTATAGAATAGGTTATTTTTGGCTAGGCTTTTGTGCACCTTAACGTTACAAGCATTGATAGGCTTTATGGCCAAACTTGCCACACACAAAACATGCAACTTTGGACTTCTGGATTTTGGAGTCCGATTTGTTGAAACACTGATTTTTTCCATAATTCAACTTCTTCTTACTCTTCTCTTTAAACATATCATTAGACACATTATTAATATATTCAACAATGTTAGCGTTATTGTTATTAATAGTAAGATTATCAAGCTTACGGTTGATTTGTCATCGATCATCTAGAATCGCAGCCACATGTCGACAACATATTTTTTCTTTCCAACGTCATCAACCTTGTACTTTTTCTTAAGAACATCCCATATTGATTTGGAAAACTTATTGGTGTAGAAAAGATCAAACAAAACATTAGACATATGGCTCAACAGATGCCCTTGAACCAGTTTATT
Organism: Erythroxylum domingense; assembly: GCA_025594535.1. NCBI lineage: Eukaryota > Viridiplantae > Streptophyta > Magnoliopsida > Malpighiales > Erythroxylaceae > Erythroxylum > Erythroxylum domingense. The sequence goes on from JANQBM010000221.1 coordinate 27,107,708, forward strand.
ATCTTTCTCATAATTCTTCAACTTGTCGGCTTTATCCATGGTCAAAATTGCAAGAGCACAAGTAAAGTGACTATAACAACTGGAGGATCGTTGAACAACACGTAATCAACCTTTGGTTGCTCAAAAAATATGAGTAGCCTCTTAGACCACCATTTGTAATTGGCTCCATCTAGTGGCTTGAGTTTGGACATATTGGGGAGGAAATTCGTGAGATTGAAAGGAGTAATGGCAGCCATTGATATGGGAAAAATCGCTTTTAAAATGTTGTAAGAAATAAAAAGATAGATTAATAAAAAATAGCTACATCGTAGCCAAGGCCACTACTTTGAAAGAGATTTTCAGCAGATATCGGTGCAATCTGAATGTTGGTCACTCCCCAAGGTTAAGACAACAAACCCTTGCACACGTGCACTCATGGGCAAGAGAATGGAGGATGCACAATAGTTGCTCAAGGAGGAAGAACAAAGAAAAAGAAAAGAGGATCTGGAGTATTTTGAAGCAATAATAAAAATGAAGGTCTCGATTTTTGCAAGACAAAAAGAAAAATATTGAAGCATAAAACCTGGAGAATATCAAGCGTATATAATATTCAAAAGGTTACAAAAATGAAGAGTATAGGTCTAGGTTCAATGAATCTACAATATAGACTGCATTAAAAAAGATAATAATATTAGCTCACAAGCTGCGGATCAAACCCAACCCAACCCAGCTTAAACCGGATTAGGCGGGCAGGTAGGCAACATGTGCTTATGTGAATGGTCTGCCCAACTCCAATACTTCCCTAAAAGACCTAAGCCAAACAATTTAGATAAGTAGGGAAAAACAACAATATTATAAAGAAGTACAAGGCCCCTTACCCAATCAATTTAGGACACGCAAATGTTGGTGAAAGAAGGGCATTGGAACCCTAAATAATGAGCTTGTTTTATGCCTTTAGTGCTCATTAAATAACATTCCAATGAATTATGACTGTTCGCTCGATAAATCTCACAATTTTGATGCCTATACTTCAAAGAACTAGATGAAGGTTAAAGATCACTTACCTGTTTCCTTTATGATGTAATTCTTGCAAATAAAGCAGCTGTTGAATATGCTGACATAACCCCTTTCTGTTCCTTCATCTGTATTGGTTTACTCCTTTCATTGTACCAAAGGCAGTTGTTAGTAGCCATGTCTTCAATCAAGTCATATGTAGTGTCTATGGTCTTCTTCATCAATGAACCTCCTGCAGTTACGGCAATGGTGCTTCAGGTTACTAAATTGTATTATAAAATGTTTGTAGCAAAAATTCCCTAGGTAGATTATGATGGGGGCAGCGCCTTTGCAACTCATTGTAACACTCCCATGCCTTGTACAATGATTCTCCCTCATATTTCTAAAAGTTGGTGGTTCCCTTTAGGATCCTTGTTGTCTTTGTCAATGGGAAATATTTGGACAAAAAGGCTTGCACCAACTGGTCCCATGTTCTGATTTGTTCTGAAGTAAGGGAGTTCATCCATGCCTTTGCTCAATCCTTTAGTGTGAAGGGAAACAATCTCATCTTTACTGCATCTTCCGATAGCCTGTTTTGTTTGAAAGTATCATAAGTTTCCAAAAAATTGGCAATGTGAGTATTAGGATCCTCATGTGGCAAATTATAAAATTGAACATTGCTTTGAAACTATTAAGTAAAGCAGGTTTGATTTCGAAATTATTTGTATTCACTAGTGGTTTAGCAATTCCTTGCTAGTTCAGGTTAAACACTAATAGCATAAAGTCCATCAAAGTTCCTTCTTCACCACTGTGTTTCCCCCTGTTCAACAATTATCTGCTCAATTTGATCTTTTCTCCTTGCCTTTCTCAATTACTTTTCTACTTTGGTGATGTTAAGTTATCACAATTTCTCCATAACTCTTTCACTTCTTGTGTGCATACACGTATTACACACTAGAAAAGAAGATCAAAGTAAAAATTAAAAGAAAACCCAAATCAAAAAATTCAAACCAAACTCAATGTTAGGCGCGATCCCCAACAACAGTGGCAAAAGCTTGATAGTAATTTTCCAAATTTTAAATTAAAACCTATTATCCTGCAAGTATACAGATCAAAAATCACAATATAGATAGATATCATCCTATAGGGATTGGTTAGTCACCGAAATGATCCAAATTTTGTTTTGTTCAGGAAACTCAAATAATTAGATTTGAAAGATCCAAAATATAAAAATTAAGAGTCATACATACACACTTTAGGTTGTCACAAAAGTAAGAACAAAAATTTAGAAAATGGTGAATAAAAGTATCAATTTAACAACTTAGGATTGTCATTACCCAACTATGTATTCTCTCACTTTAGCAATGTTCATTATATTTGGTCCAAAGTTTCCTAATGTACTGGTTCTTTCACTCTCATTACTTAAACCAAATAAGCTCTGTTTAATGAAGTAAATGAATTATGTAAGTTCTCACTTCCCATTTTTCACTTAACCATTAAAAGGATATGAACAGATTTTTGGACAACACTTTACTTTTCTTAACTCCATATCTCTATGTTAGCTAAGTATGGACAGTCATATACTATAAACATCAAATAACATCAAACATATCCATAACATTGAATAAAGGGAGGTGCTACATAGTTTAGGCAATAACAACCCTAATAACTACTTAGGATTCTATCAAAATCACATCCAACATGTTCATAACATATCCATACATCATTCTCAATCAACAAAATACAACAAAGAAGCAAGAAAAGAGAAGAAAGAAAAGGCTTATGTGATGAAGAGCAAAGCTGGAATTCTATTGTGGCAGCTTTATGTCTCCTTGAAAGCCTTTGATTCCACCTTGAATTCTCTTGGTTTTTCTCTAAAAAATGCATTCTTCTCTCTCCCTTGGATCTTTTTCACGACCTTCTCCTTTCCAGGGTTTAAAATTGAGTTTTTATACCCTATTTAATGCTTAAAACGACATAGGAAGGAGGAAGTTGCCAGCAAGAATTTTCTAGAAAACTCTGTTTTCTATCTTGACTTCAATCCATGATATCTTATTGATTTCTTATCCAATTGGGTTGTTATTTCACCAATTTGAAACTGAATTTCTACTCTTTCTTTTGGATAAAAAACGAAAAAAATTGAATCAGAATTGTATCTTACGAAAGCTTAACATTGGTGATGGGTCGGTCCAGGAAAATTCCATTTTTACTTTGGGTCATATGACTTGCTTTCTCTTTGATTCTTCTATCCTTCCATCCCTCAAAACTACCTTCAAACCTATTGATTAAGAACAAAATTAATCACTTAATCATGCCTAAAACACATGTAATTAATGCAAACATAATGTAAGAAAAAGATGCACAATAATGCTATGCAAAATTCATGCAAAATCTAATCTTAAAGACCTAATTCACACACATTCATGCATATTCACATACATTCATACATAATCCTGCAATTATATGAAACTAAGACAAAACATAAGCTAAACAAGTTAATAACAATCAATTTATCACAATTAACTAACAAATTATCCTAAGAAAAGTATATACAAATGTCACCTATCAAAGGGGCAATAACCAATAAAGAGAAAGGTATAGAAGTTGTCGTTATTCCAACATATATATATATATATATATATATATATATATATACTACATGCATTTCTAGTCCATATTGGTGAAGTGTAGGTATTCCTTTTCAGAAGGAAGATCAACAGTCTTAAAACCCTGTGGAAACATCTTTTTAGCATCTTCATCAATGATTCTAGCAGAAATAACCACATTATCTCCTAGTTTCCAATTTGTAGGGGTCACAATCTTCTTTTACTTCTCTACTTTCTGCAATGAATCCAACACTCTCATCACTTCATCCATGTTCCTCCTTGTGGTTGGTAGGTATAAAAGGATTAGTTTTATCTGCAAGGCCAAAGCACGTCAACTTTCTTAACATTTGTAAGTTACCATACTTAAATTTTCATGAAGACAGAATCCATGTACACCTTCTTATCGGAACCAACTATATGGAGAGGTTAAGAAGCAAGATTGCTTTCATAGAGTCCTCATGTAGATCAACTATGTCATGTTCTTTGATAGCCTCACAATTTGTAGGAAGGAAGCAAGGTGGCATACCCCATTATACGCTACGTTCAAGAATAAAAATTTCAACAAGAAAACACTGCGTTTATGAATCAAAAATTCATATACATCGTTTTTATCCTAAAAAACAACGTTTTAAATATTGTGAGACCCACCTCCATTTTTTAAAATTTGACATCATCAAATGGTGAGTCCCATTTAAATTTTTTTAAAGAAAATTCTATGTCATTAAAAAAAAATTTCATGTTAGCAGTTAACTAACGATGGCTTAAGATCGTTAGTAATTAGGGTTCATTTTGAACATTTTGTAAATTTTAGGGTTCATTTTGAACACTAATGTAAACGTTAGGAGTTGTTTTACTCTTTTGGCCAATAGTGCATGCATTATACGTTTTGTTAGATGCCAATATCATCTGGCATATTCTAGTCCATACATGTGTCAAAAGAATTAATACAAGGAATTACAAAAAAAATTTCAAACTTTACTCTATTTTGTAATTATAGCCTAAACTTTAAAAAATGACAACTAAATACTCAAATTTTTAATTTTTTCAATTCTTGCCTGACATTATATTTTCGTTAATATCGCTGATATGGCTTCACATAAGACAGAAACTTTGAACACTTATATATGTCATACTTAATTAAGCCTAACTAAACTACGTTGTTTTAGGATTGAAATCTTTAAACCAAATTCACTGCCTAAATAGCTAAAATTGAAAATCCTAAATTAGTTCACTCTCGCATAAAAAGAAAGAGGGCATAAGGTGGCAAATTGATATTTTGTTTAGATTGTTAAAAATTGTATCGTTATCATCTCACACTAATAAGGTAAAGTGTCGTTGTCATCTCGCGCTGACATAACAAAGTTTGATTTAGAGATTTTAATTCCAAAATAACATAATTTAGTTAAACTTAATTAAGTTGACGTGTATAAGTATTTAGGGGGTACTTGGTTGATGAGTTTGGTTTTATTGGGTATGAAATGAAAAAGAGGTGGTTGATTATATATTATTATTATAGGGATAGTGTTATGATATCCAACTTTCAAGTATTACTTCATATCTCTCAAGCATAAGAGGAATGTCAATTATTTCTAAGAAAATATTTTTATAATTAAATATAATTAATTAATTAAAGTAATATTACAATATAATTAATTAAAATGTAGTTAATTAATTACAATATAATTGATTAAAATAATATTACAATATAATTAATTAATTTTGTTTTTCTCTTTTTTAGCAATTAAATATAACTAATT
>JANQBM010000221.1:27113504-27132946 GCA_025594535.1 Erythroxylum domingense
CAGTCAATCACACAAACACGTACAGCGAAAGTGAGAGACAGAAGTCCGGAGATCAATCAATGGCAGGAAGATTAAGCAACGTGGCGTCACGAATCCTCGGAGGTAACTGCGTTGTGGACCGCTCCATCGCCTCTTCCCTTCGCATCCGCTCCGGCATGGGCCTCCCGGTCGGCAAACACATTGTCCCCGACAAACCCGTCAGTATATATTTTGACATACATAAAACCCTATGATCTGTGTCTGTTTCCATTTTCTGAAAATAAACGGTTTTAGAGATTTGTTTATGTAGCTTCCTGTAAATGATGAGCTGGTTTGGGACAACGGCACGCCTTTTCCGGAGCCATGTATCGATCGCATCGCCGATACTGTTGGAAAGGTGATTCTTCTTTTTTTTTGAAACCTCGGCTACTCTGTCTTATGATTACAGCAGAACATAATAGTAAAATTACAGTACGAGGCATTAGCATGGTTGTGCGGAGGCTTGGGATTCTTCGCTTCTTTGGGATTGTTAGCTGTGTGGAATGATAAGGCTTCTAAAGTACCATTTGTGAGTCACTGCTTTTTACCTTCAATGTGCTTAAATAATGGCTTCATTATGTTCAGGAAATTTAATTAGTAGTGACTGTTCCATGAACTTCCTCTTGAGATTCGATAATGATTGATGCCTATTGGGTTGATTATTGGTGGTATTATTGCAATGTATTTCTTCATTGGGCTCTGCATTTGGATGTTAAGATACCTAATTAGGGGTTTATATCCTGTGTTAATAACTTTCTTGGTCTCTTAAAGAACCTTATATCGTCTGTTTGATTATTTTTTTTGTAATTTATACTGTTAAATTCTATCATAAGCTCTCTACATTTGTATTCACTTAAAAGGAAGACTATATGTCGTTGACTGCGATGATTATTAGGTAAGAACTAATAATAGATATAGACCCTTTATCATGAAATATCTAGTATAGTGGCAGTAAATCTTTCTTGAATTTCTTTCATTATTCCCCATTAAAAATGTTTCTCTTTCTATTTTTCTTAGTTATTGGCATGCTAAGTTCAGAAGCCTTTTCAATAAAAAACCTTGATGTGGACTAAGTTGACATATTAGATGCATAGATTCCTCTTTTGATACCAATTGATAATTCCCTAGTCAATGACAAGTCTAAGTTGATGGAAGTAACAAGAAGAGCTATAGAAGTTGAAGAAAGAAGCTTTTTACTTAGTACTACAACACTCAGTCATTGTGAAACACTTGATAACTTTAGGGGTTGCCTAGAACTTCATTTTCTTTGACATGAACAACACCAAAGCACAAAGTACGTGTGTGGAGAAATTCGTATTGAAGCATCAATCTTGGATGATATAATTTGACCAATTTCTTGATATAGTGCATTTTTCTTTTTTAGAGGCTTGCCAATATTAGGAAATTTTTTTCAAAGCTAGTGGCGTACCAGAAAATGGCCAAGTAGTGATGCAAAAGAGTTTAGAGTTTATAAAAGAAGTAAATGAGGGCAAATTAGTCTACCACAAGTTGTAATTTTGCGGGATAAAGAGTGTGAGTTGAACTAACAACGAAGACAGCAAGGGTTGAAATTTAGTTTATGCTAGATTTGTTTGTTATATAGGAAGTATTAGTAAGTTAGATATGTTGTCCTAGTTGTTTAGGACTTAAAGAATTTTTATTAGGGTATGATTCAATTTTATTTTGGATATTTTAGTTAAGAATCCTTTACTATTAGAATAAGGATTCTTAGAACTTTTCTATATATTAGTGTGCTCAGTCTTTTAATAATACTTCTGTAAACTTGAGCTTTTAATTAGAAAGTGCTTTGTTTTCTTCTAAGAGTAATTCTTGTAATGTAGGAGGGATTCTTTAGGAGGGATTCTTAGTTTCCTACCATCTATTGCTTGTTTATCTCAATAAAATTATGGCAATTTTAGCCTAAAGTTCTAGCAACTAAAATTCTAAAATTCTAGCCATTTCAAGACCTAGCTATGCAATTCCTGAAATTCCAACAACTTAAGTTGAAATAGCAAACCTAAGACTCAAATTTCACAGCCAAAGTTTATAAGTTTTGTAAGTTCTAGTAAATTTGATATATGTTTTACTTGTCCTACATCAATTTGTTATTAGAGCTTTGGTTTTGCGGTGGGAGTATGACGTGGAAAGGCATATAGAAGAATACTCAACGAAGAAGAGTGACAGGAAACACTTATGAAAATAATGGAAAAATTGGTCTTAAATGATTCTTGAGCACAAGGTGCTCCAAGAACTACTCCAAAAAACAACATTGGGCAACAAATTATGTTTGATGTTGAGGGTAGAAAAAGTGAAATATGATATGAAGAGCTTAAACTAGTTAATAATGAGTGGGGTTAAGAAACTAGTGCCTATCAAGAGATCCAAGACAAAGAAACCATCCAACACCACTTAGAGAGTGCATGTGGGACTTTAGAGGCCATGATAGAGGTGAAACATATAATGTACTTGATGATATTATTAAGAAGTTTGCATTGAAGCACTTGGTTTGTAGAAAAGATGGATCCACATTACTTCTTTGACTAATATAACATGTTAGAAGATCAAAAAGTGCGATTCGCTAAGATGAAGCTAATTGGACATAGAGAGAACTACAACTGTGCAAAATTTTAGGCACGCATTTAATGCATCAAAATTTGCCCCACAAAACAAGAAGATATACCTAAAGGCAAAGCAGTAGTTGAGATTGGGACAAAAGGAGGCAATAATGAAAAGAAATGTGTCTGATGTAATGAGAGGGCCAAATTTGCTTATGAATGTAAGAACAGAGGTTTACACATGATGGAAGAAGAAGAGGATGACGATTCTAATAACTGTGTGTGTGAACATGAAGTTGGGGAGGAGTTGGAAGGAGGCTTTAATGAAGAACAAGCTGGTCCTACAAATCTTACTGTACTGAGATAAGAATGGCTTTGTATTGCTATTTTCTTTATTCAAGTTAAATGTGGATATATAATATGTTAGCTTATCATTGATAGAGGAAGTAGTATGAATGTGGTATCAGAGAGCATGGTGAAGCGATTGAATTTACTTTTCGAAAAACATCCACATCGTGGATGATAACCCTATACTAGTAGCTCAAAGGTGTTTGGTGTCTTCCAAATTAGGAGTATATGAAGATTCTGTTTGGTTTGATGTCATTCATATAAAAGTATCTCACGTTTTACTTGGTTGACTGTGACATTATGATTGTGATTTTTAGCATTTTGGAAAAGCTAACACCTATCATTTTATGTTTAATGGGAAGAAGATAAGTTTGAAGCATATAAAGGTGGAGGACAAGGTAAAAAGAAAAAGAGAAAGTAACAAGACAGCCATAAGCCCAGCAAAGCCATTTTATATCCTTAGGGAGAGAGTTTGACGCTGTCAGCAAGGAGAAGGGAATTTTGTTTGCAACGATAGTGATGGAAGTAACAAAAACAACACCCAACGTACCCCTTGTATTGCCAAAATAAATGGGTGAACTATTAACTGATTTTTTAGACTCATAATTAATGATCTACTAGGTGAATTACCTTCTTTATTAGATATTCAACATGCTATTAACTTGGTACCTATATCCGCTCTACCAAATCTTTTAGCCTATTGCTTGAATCCTATTAAGAATGAAAAGTTGAACAAATAGATTAGTTGCTGAAAAAAGGATTTCTTCAAGAAAATTTGTCCAATTCCAACATTATTTATCCCTAAAAAAGATGGAAATTGGTGAATGTACATTGATTGTCGGTAATAAACAAAATCACAATTAAGGTATATGTTTTCAATCCTCACCTTGATGACGTATTAGACATGATGATTGGAGCTATTATCTTTACCAAGATAGAAATACAAGTGGGTATGGAATACAACTTTTAAGACTGAAAAGGGGATTTAGGAATGGTTGGTGATGCCATTTAGACTCACAAATAAACCTAACACTTTTATAAGAGTGATGAACTGAGTTTGTTGACCATTTATGGGAATTTTTTGGTGATATATTTTTATGATATATTAATATACAAAAGACCACCTATTACATCTTCAATAAGTCTGGAGAGTTTTGAGGCAAGACCAATTTTATATCAACTTAAGAAAGTGTTCTTTTATGCAACCAAATGGTGTATTTTTTGGGTTCTGCCGTATCCTATTGAGTAGTGGAGATCGATCCTGAGAAGGTTAAGGCTATCTTTGATTGTCATATTCCAAAGAAGGTGTGAGACATGGAGTTTTCATGTCTTAGAAACATTCTATAGGCAATTTGTTTATAATTTTAGTGCCATAATGGTACCAGAAGAATTTGAACAAAAGGCATACCTTATGGAGTGAAAATTTGGAGCAATTTTTTTATTAATCACCGAGCAAGAATTGAGGATAAGATAGTAGATGCATTGAGTAGAAAGAGCCATTTGCTTAACAATTTGGCAATAAAAGTGGTGGGGTAGGAAAACTAAAAGGAAAATATGCTTTAGATCGAGATTTTAGGACGATTTATTAAAAAAATTGCAATAGGATAAAGAGATAGTCACTTCCCTTTTGTGATCTACAATGGCAACTTTTTTAGAAGTCAATAGTCACTTCCCTTTGTGATCTACAATGGCTACTTTTTTAGAGGAAATCATCTTTGCCTACCCAATTCTTCTTTAGCGGAGTATGTGATTTGGCAATCATATGGAAGAGGGGCTGTGTGTCACTTTGGGGGAGATAAAATCCTAGCAATGGTTGAAGATCACTTTATTGGCTCTCTCTAAAACTGGATGTGTTTAAGGTCATACGTTAATATTGAAAATGTCAATTAACTAAAGGAAAGAAGTCAAATTTTGGACTATACAAATTGTTGCCCTTGTCTTATGAATCATGTGATAGCAAACCCAGGTATAAAGGAACAGAACAGCAAAAGGAAATTAGTGGCAGAAAACTATGCAAGAATCTAAACACATGAATCTCCACTAAATGAGTCCGTAAGTGGACCAAACCCAAACATACAAATACTGAATTAATTCTGAGATGATAAATGACTAATTCCTATAGGTATTTATAGGAGAAACACCTTAACTAAAAGACTATAACGAAGGAATTGAAATAACAGAATCATAAACGTGCAGAAACCACTAAGAAACAGAAGACCATTATAAAAACCTAGAAACTAGGATAAGTGGAGATAAACTGCCCATAACACAGAAAGAGTAGGAAACTCATTATCAAGTTGGTTAGGCTTCTTCCTTCTAGAATAAGTCAGCAAGGGTTTATCATTACTCCCCCCTTGAAATTTCGCCTTGTCCTCAAGGTGGAAATCTGGAAATTGCGTAGCCAACAGATCATATTCTTCCCAGCTAATTTCCTCACTTGGACGATCTTGCCATTGGATAAGGAGTTCAAGTGTATTCCCTAATTTTGTAGAGACCCATCGATGAGACAGCACCTTCTCTGGGTGAAGGAGAATTTCCCAATCAGTGTTGAGAGGTAAGGAAGGTGGTGCAGTAGGTAATGGTTGGCCTAAAGCTGGTCGGAGCAAGGAGACATGGAAAATGGGGTGTATACGAGAAGAGGACGGCAATTCTAACTCGTAAGCGACAGTCCCAATTTTTCGAATAACTTTGTAAGGACCAAAGAAACGTGGAGACAGCTTCTCATGCTTCCGTTTAGCCAAGGACGCTGTTTATAAGGCTGTAGCCTTAGTAGGACAGCATCACCCACATTATAAGATACCTCGCGCCGCTTAGAATCCGCTTGAGCCTTCATCCGGTCTTGAGCCTTTTGAAGGTGAATTTTCAGAATTTTGAGCATCTCATCCCGCTGCTCTAACTGTTCTTCAAGATCAATTAGGTGGGTTTCATCGCGTACAAATGGGTGCAAAGCTGGTGGATCTCGACCATACAAAATTTTGAATGGTGTGGTGCCCAATGAAGAGTGAAACCCAATATTATATGAATATTCAGCCCAACGTAAATAAGAACTCCATAAAGTAGGATCTTCATGAGTGAAACAGCGAAAATAGGCTTCAAGGCAGCGATTAACAACTTCTGTTTGACCATCACTTTGTGGGTGGTAGGCAGAACTCATGTGGAGATGTGTTTTACTGAGTTTGAATAATTCTGTCCAGAAAGTACTAAGAAAAATTGAGTCCCGATCAGAAACGATTGAACGAGGAATACCATGTAACCGAACAATCTCCTTACAGAAAATAGCAGCCACTGTGCTTGCTGTATAGGGGTGTGAAAGAGGGATGAAGTGGCTGTATTTACTTATTCTGTCTACCACAACTAAGATAGTATCAAAGCCCTTGGATTTAGGGAGCCCAATGATGAAATCTATAGAAATATCTTCCCAAACTTGGTTAGGAATGGGAAGAGGTTGTAATAGGCCGGCGGGAGAAAGAGTTTGATACTTATTTTGTTGACATATGAGACAATGTTGTACATACCTCTTGACATCTTTAGTGAGAGAAGGCCAATAAAAATTAGAGCGAACCCGCTATAAGGTTTTCAAGAATCCACCATTTCCACCGGAAGGAGAATTATGAGCTTCTTCCAACAAGGTCTGCTTGAGTGTGGCTGAATCTGGAATTACCAGACGGTCATTATAAAATAAATATCCACCAGCCAAGGAGAAAGTAGATAAACCAGTAGGATTGACCTTGAGCGTGTCAATTTGTCCCTTGGTGATAGGATCAGTAGTGAGAACCTCTTGCAACCCATTATAATCAAGCTGAACCGGCATGGTTAGAGCAAGGAATTCAGCAAGTGAGGACCTTCTGGAAAGTGCATCTACCCCTTGGTTATCTCGGCCCTTCTTATAGGTGATTGAGAAATCAAAAGGCAGCAACTTCATGATTAATCGCTGTTGTTCCACTGTGTTAAGCCGTTGGTCTAAGAGAAATTTGAGGCTCCTATGGTCAGTACGTACAAAAAAGTGTCTCCCAAGTAAGTAGTGTCTCCATTTTTGTAGTGCTAAGACAAGTGCAAGGAGTTCACGATCATAGGCAGATTTGATTCGATTAGAGAAGGACATACCCTTGCTGAAATAAGCAATTGGGTGTTCATCTTGCATAAGTATAGCTCCCACTCCATCTACGGATGCATCACATTCTACAACAAAGACTTGGTCAAAATTAGGGAGGTGTAGGACAGGGGCAGAAGTTAATACTTGTTTAAGGCAGTTGAAAGCCTCTTCCGCTGTTGTAGACCAATGAAAGGCATCCTTCTTTGTCAATTCAGTGAGTGGTCGGGCAATAATGCCATAATTCCTCACGAAACGCCTATAATAGCCGGTAAGCCCCAAAAAACCTCGAAGTTCCTTCACATTGGTTGGTTGAGGCCATCCCATCACATCCTTAATTTTGTCATTTTCCATGGATAAACCTTCCTTAGAGACCACATGCCCTAGAAAGTGGATCTTAGGTTGCCCGAATAAACACTTACTCGCCTTTGCAAAGTAACAGTTACTTTGAAGTGCTTGGAGGACTAGTTGTATGTGTTCTTGGTGTTGCTCTACACTTGAGCTGTAGACAAGATGCCATCGAAGAAAACTAGAGCAAACTTACGAAGATAAAGTCGAAAGAGCTCATTCATGGCTGCTTGAAATGTGGAAGGTGCGTTGGTAAGGCCAAAGGGCATTACCATGAACTCATAATGTCCATTGTGAGTGCGAAATGTTGTCTTATGAATGTCGTCGGGATGTACACGAATTCGGTGATATCCGGAGCATAAATCAATCTTAGAAAATACCTGTGAACCATATAATTCATCAAGAAGTTCATCAATAGTGGGAATTGGGTATTTATCTGGAATGGTTATTTGGTCGAGCTTGCGGTAATCCACACACATCCTCCAAGATGAGTCTTTCTTTTGCACCAGGAGCACAGGGCTAGCAAAGGGACTTGTGCTAGGGCGGATGAATCCTAGTTGCAAGAGTGACATCACTTGCTTCTCAATCTCAGATTTTTGAGAATGAGGGTACCGATAAGGCCGCAAATTTGGTATTGCCGCATAAGGAATCAGAGGGATGGAATGTGAGTGCTCCCTAAAGGGAGGGAGAGTGGTTGGTTCCTGAAATACAGCCGCGAATTGATGCAGCAGCAGCTGGAAAATTTGTGGTACCGCAAGGAGTGATTGACTTTCTTCACCTTCTTTAATCATGCTGCGTAGGGACACTTCACATGGGCTGTTCCTAGGCACCCCTTGAAGCTTGTAACGCTTGCCATTAAGTAAAAAAATTAAGAACATCTTGTTCCAGTTGGCTTGCATTGTGTTGAGCGAGGCTAGCCACTTAATCCCAAGTACTAAATCAGCTCCACCAATTGAAAAAGGATAAAAATCTTCAACCACCGTCAAGTCTGCCATTTTAAGCTCTACTTTCTTACATATAGAACAGCATTTGATGACATCTCCGTTGCCGATTTGCACCCCAAATGAAGCTACCTCAAGGGTCGGTAATTGCAGCTCTTGGACTAATGTAGAAGAGATGAAATTGTGGGTTGACCCACTGTCTACCAAGATTAAAACTTCCTTACCGTGAAGAATTCCTTGTAGGTTCATAGTGGCTGCCGAATTATGACCTAGAATAGCATGGAGAGAAATTTCTTCCATACCTGCAGCGTCTTCAGCCGCCTCTGAATTTTCGCAAGCCTCCTCTCCCTCTGTTTCAACGTCTGTCAGTTCCAATATAGAAAGAGAGTGTTGTTTGCAACGATGCCCAGGGAAAAAACGCTCTCCACAGCGAAAACAAAGTCCCTTATCTCTCCTATTTTGTCGCTCAAAATCTGCTGGCCATTGGGTAGGGTGCGCAGCGCTTGGGGCTGAGATAGCAGCTGGTGCATTTGAAGAAAACGCACGTGTCTAAGTTGAGAAACGGTTTTCTCGACCTTTTTCAATGGGTGCTGTAGCGGGTCGACCCGTTTGGGTTTGCTGGGTCCGCGGGTAAGTGTAACGGGTAGGGTTAAGTTTAGTTTCAAACTCCAAAGCCAAGCTCACTGCCTTATACACGGTTCTTGGCTTATGTATGCGTACATCTGCTCTTAGTTCTTCTTTCAACCCACTCAAAAAAAACCCCTAGCAAGCAGTGTTCAGGCCAATTCTTCGCTCTCGCGAATTCTTGCCGATATTCTTGAATGGTTCCCGTCTGTTTGATGCAACATAGGAATTCATCGGGATTTTGGAACTCTGTCGGATCGTAGTTTTCTTGCAAGGCTGCCACTAGCTCCTCCCAATAGAGTAAGGTACGTTCTGAATTTACCCAAGCGAATAAATCTAGAGCATCCCCTTCTAAATACATGGCTGCCACATCCACCTTCATGTCTTCGGGTGTTTGATAATATCTGAAACACTTCTTTGCCTTCAATATCCAGCCTCTAGGGTCACCACCTTCGAATTTAGGGAATTCGATTTTGGTGTGTGGAGGCTTATGGGGACCACGGCTTCCCCAAGAATTCTCCCAATCATCTTCTTCTCGCCAATGTCCTTTGTTACGTTTAAAGCTCTCACCGCCAGATTCATGACCTTTTCCCTTGTCACGAGTCTCCTTGAGTGCTGCCACCTCAGCTGTCAAAGCTGAAAGCTGTTGTGCAATAGCCTCCATAGGTGTTTCTTGGGTGGTTTTTTGTGTTTCGGGGTTTGCCGATGTGAAACGGGTGTCGACCATGGTAATGGGGAACTTGGCTCTGATACCAATTGATAGCAAACCCAGGTATAAAGGAACAGAATAGCAAAAGGAAATTAGTGGCAGAAAACTATGCAAGAATCTTAACACAGGAATCTCTACTAAATGAGTCCGTAAGTGGACCAAACCCAAAGATACAAATACTGAATTAATTCTGAGATGATAAATGACTAATTCCTATAGGTATTTATAGGAGAAACATCTTAACTAAAAGACTACAACGAAGGAATTGAAATAACAGAATCATAAACGTGCAGAAACCACTAAGCAACAGAAGACCATTATAAAAACCTATAAACTGGGATAAGTGGAGATAAAATGCCCATAACACATTGAAAGAGTAGGAAACTCATTATCAAGTTGGTTAGGCTTCTTCCTTCTAGAATAAGTCAGCAAGGGTTTATCATAAGGTTATGATTCTTTTTTTATGTTGGTGGATATTAACAGTTTCTTGTCAAATGGAAAAGAACATTAATTTCTAACGGCATTAGGATTTTAGAATATGAATTTCAAAAGTTAAATCTAAACTTGTATGACCAGTTTTTATCACAGTCTATGTTGAGGACAACTCCAGACAATTCAGGGAAAGTATTAGTCAGTTAAATATATTATCTTCGTTATTTAGGACTTAAAAACTTATTGAAGACTAAATAATCTTATTAGAGTAGGATTTAATTTTATTTTGGATATTTTAGTTAGGAATCCTTGACTACTAGAATAAGGGTTTATAGAACTTTTCTATATATGTGTGTACTCAAACCCTTCAATAATACATCCTGAATTTTTTCTCTAGAGTTTTCAATTAAAAACATGTGATGATTTCTTCTGCGAGTAACTTGGACTCTACGAGTGATTCCTAGTTCTCCACTCTCTACTGCTTTTTTACCTCACTAAACTTCTAGTAATTCTAGCCTAAATTTTCAGCAACCATAATCCTAAAATTCTAGCCATATCAAATCTAAAATTCCAGCCATATCAAACTAAAATTTCAAATATGCCAAACTTGAAATTTGAGCAACCTAAGCTGAAATCCCAAACATAAGACTCAAATTCCAATAGTCAAAATTTATAAGTTTTGTGATTCTAGCTAATAATTTGATATATTTACTCTCTAAACACCATAACCAAGGAAATTCCTTCTTGTAGAAAGATTATTGGTTGTCTTAATGATAAAGTACCAGTGTATTTAGTAATATGATATCTCTGCTCTTCTCTGCGTTCAATCTTTTTCTTCCGAATGATGTTGGTAGCTCCATTATTGTTTCATTTGAGATAACTTAGTGATTTCTCAGACTTTCCATGCCTTGGAAAAAACTCAGACATATACTATTGACAAAATATTACCTCTATGCGGTGTTAATTAACTGCTCATAATTGACTGGATGAACTCTTGCTCTCTTGCGTTTTCTTTTTTTCTTGCTATCTCTCTCAGTATGTTTGCAGATGGTTATATGTTCAACTGTTTGTGTTGCTTTATATCTTTGTCAAATAAGGAACTTTTTTTCCTTTGCCTCTTACTGGAGTTAGACTCCTGCAAGTTTTATTTCTTTGTTAATTTCTAATGTTTTGTGCATTTTGACTTATAACACCTTAATATCTTCCCATTCTTGTTGACCAGACACCAAAAGTTTATCCATATGACAACCTGCGGGTGGAGCTTGGTGGAGAACCATAATCTGGATGAGAGTAGCTGTGGTTTTACATGCATATTGTTTAGTTTCATTTGCTTCCATTTTGAATATGGAACAGTTGAAAATAATCATTGTAGCCAAAATTGGATGGCTTTGTTATACTGGGTATTGTTTCCTTGCATCTTAATACGTTTACTGTCGGATGCGTTGCCATTTCCGGTAGTATGGATATTTACTTGAGTTAGTCTTAACATTTGAAGTATGCGTCTATGCCATCGCAGATGCATTACAAGATGTAACAATTTTTTTCGTTTAAGAACGTTCACCAAAATTTGAAACCCATTCCTGCACGCTGGTTACGATTTGCTGTTTCTCTTACTTGTGGTACAATATTGAGCTTAACCATTTCCTCATTGTCTTAAGGGGCTTGACAGCCAATTCTCCCAGTTAGGATTAACTTCAGAGAGTACTCTATTATAGTGGTTCTAATTCAAGCAGCACCTTAAAAATTCAGATTTTTCGTTTTAGAAGCTTGTGTTGAAAGCAAGATGTACCGTGAAGTTCCCAAGGATGTTCACTACGGCAGATAAGTTATTGATGTTCTCATTAACAAGTGAGGCCTCGTGTATACCTAGATCTCTTGTTCCGTAGATTTTTTAGGCAACTGTAACTATCGCTCCTATAGTACTTATTGTGGAGTATTAAGTATTAATTTCATAGAGATTATGACTATTAGTATTAATCATTTTTTATTATTTAATCAGTAAATTATGATCAAAGTGATTGATTAAATTTAAATTTAAAGTAATAAGTTAAAATAAATCAACACAATTAACTAATTCGAACAAAAATATAATTAAACAGCAACCAGTAATAACAACAGTATTTAAAAAGTGATTACCTATAAGATTTTTCATCCAAATAAGATTTTATATATGAATTTAATTTAAAGTTCATTGGATCATGAGAATTTTTTAATTATATTAATATCTTTCTAAAGATTATTAACAATCAATTCTAAGATGATTAATTAAAATTTTTTTCAAATAAAACTTTTAGAATCACAGTAATCAATTTATGAATTTCTTTGTCATATTTGACTTTAATTTGGAAGATGTATGGCATTCTATTTCTACAATGTATGCAACTCTTTCAATTATGTTAGATTAATTCATATGAAGAATTTTTAGATCTTAAATGCATAAAATCAAACATGAATCAGCATATCGCTACATATTGATTCAAGAAAAGTAAAGACCCCATAGGTGAATCAACATACTGCTAATACTGATTTAGGACAACTAAAGACTTTGAATCTCAATAAAATTGAAGAATAAATTGAAGTAAATGAAATCAAACTACAAAATCCATCATATGGTTCATTGTATCTAGGTACATAGAAGTTTAGTTTCTAATCATAGAACACATGACACCAAAATTAAAGGAAAAATAGAAAATTAAAAACAATATGATGAAACTCCTTTTAATCTTCACGAAATCTACTTTAGATCGATGAAAATCCACTTTGATGCGTCTTTTTATTTGTTCTTTGTTTTCTCTGCCGCTCTAGGTCGCCTAGTTATGCCTACCAAAACATATTCCTTGCTCATCCCTTCAGTTATGCCTTTTATAGTTCAAAATTTAGGTTTCTGAGTGGAACATGGGCAAGTATACTATTGTGTACCAAGCCATGTACTTAATAATCATAAGATCCTCGAATTCGTAGCAAACACATGCATAAACATGAGCAAAAAATGTGAACACAGGCTCATTAACATATAATATAGGTATGTACCTCTTAAACATGGGTGTGTAATACATAGAATCAATCAACATGCCTCAAGCTCTTCAACAAGACCATATAAACATGAAATTCAGAAAAAATAGAGAACACAACCACCAATATGGTTGTATTTCAAACTGTGTTTGGATCTGCAACTTCATAACTTGATTAAAATAGCTTCAAATCGCTTCAAACTTATCCATATTTGTTCCTTTTTATCTAAAATTATGACATGAAAACAAAATACAAACAAATTAAATTATGACATGAAAATAAAATACAAACAAATTGAGTACCAAAAATAATAAAACCCTTAAATAGACAAGTGAAATATACTAAATATAAACCTAAAATTATGAATCATTAAGCACTTATCAAACTTCCTCATACTCAGGCATTTGCTTGTCCTCAAGCAAATAATAATTCAAATTCATCAATCTTTCAAAATGTCTACCTCTCCTCTATTTCAACATATTTATCCACAATTTGAATCTCTATGCCCAAAAAATCAAACTAGAGTACAATTATAATCAAACTATTATAGAATAAACTCCTATAAGAAAACACCTCAAAAGATTCACTCAATTCTTTCAAAGTGTTTAGAGAGAGAGTTATTAAAACTCTCAAATCAATGTATAGAAGGAATCTTAACCATGTGCTTGTTAAAAAATAAAAAGTGCTTGATTTATTATTTACTTATTCCCTAATGCTTAGTGATTAATGTTGTGTTGCTCCAAAAATACTTATTTTGTTTCATATTTTAGTCTTGGTACAAGTTAGAGGAATAAGAACTAAAATGAGTTAACTTCACATCTTTGGTATCGTTCTATTGATGTTCAATCTTACTTGCCTTCGTACGAAAAAGAGATGAGTGGGTGAAATCAAAACAAAGAATGGAATAATTGGAAACACTATTACTTACAAAGTCGTATATAGGAACGTGTAACTCACTAAAAATGTGTACAAAATCAAAGACACTATTTCAACCATCCTTGTGACCTACAACCCCATTTGAAGACTTATATGGTCGTGTAAGTAAGATACACAAACATGTATCTTGACCATATATCCAACTGTTAATATGTAACTTCGTGATTTATAACAAGTTGACACATATTGTCACCTACACGTCCATATACCTAACAATGTATAATAACGCAACCCTAATTTTGCAATACAAAAGGACAATTAGGAGGCCAAATAGGGTATGTACAAATTAGAGACACAAAAGGAGGTAAATTCCTTTCCCTTTTAAGAGCTATAAGCAACTAATATTCTTCTTTCTAGTGTAAAGGGGAAATTAAGGTCGGATAATATGTTTAGGCATTGATCAATCTGAATGATGTTTTTCTTAACTCTCTTTTGGAATTTACTATGTTATTCTCTATTTAAAGTTTAGGATTTATGTATGAACAATTTAGATAGGCCTACTAGATTATTCATGTATGGATTCATTGGCAGAATCAAGATTGTAATCCATAATTATTGTAAATCTTACTCATGTGTGGTAAACTAATGGTTGTGTATCATTATGGATAACATAACATAAGTTAAACAACCGAGCTTATGTAGTTATTGCTTAGATTAACCTGTTTCCTAATTGGTAATGCGACTATCACACTAAATTTGGAGAGTTTATTTTGAGTTCTCTGATAGTTAGACCTAATTAAATAGCTTGTTTTAATTAGTTACAATTTAAGGAAAAAATTGGATTAACAGATCTTTTTGTTAATCTACGTTGAATAGTTTAAAATAGAGGTACGAGAACAACATTATGATTTATTATGCACATTTGTGTAAAGGTTGAGATTGAACTGAGAACTAGATTTAGGACCCATTGATTAACCTTGTAATTTTGTATTGTTTGATTTGATTTGTCTTACATAATTTTATTTTATCTTATTAGCTGAATTCAAACAAACTCCCCCAATACTATGCACTAATTCATTTATTACAAAAACTAATCACACACATTCTGTGGATATGATCCTTTCTCACCACTACTAAAATTTTAGTTGTACAGAGGTAACATTTTCTAGTGTGTTCGACATGCATTAAGAAAAATTTTGACACCATTGTTAGGGAGTGGATTTTATTTAGTTTTGTGTTTGATATTAATTTTTTATATATATTTGTTTATAACCGAATTATATATATATATATATCTTTTTATGTTTGTTTGTGATTATATATGAAAGTGACTAGGTCTTCTCATTAAGATCCTTTATAATTTGATCTAAAGATTGAAAGCACACTGTGAAGATTGCATGGGGAGAATAAAAGAAATCTAGAAATAGAGAGACGAATTGAATTAGAAGAAGTTATAGTCCATTTGAGAACTCTAACGGAGTTAGCTACCCCATACTAGACCTAAAAACTTCTATGTATTTCTTTCCTAGATTTTGCTGAGCATATTACCTTTGAGCTTAAGTCTTTGATACATCTTTTGCCTAATTTTGTTTATCTTGCAAAAGATGATGCCTATAAGCATCTTAAGGAGCTCAATGTGGTTTGTCTTAGTATGAAGCGTTCATGGGCAACAGAAGAGCAATTTATGTTGAGAGCTTTTCTATGCTCACTTAAAGATGTGACAAATGATTGGCCTTTTGATTTATTGGGGAGTGTTAACACATGGACTGAAATGAAAAGGGTATTTTTGAAGAAGTATTTTCCAGTATCAAAGACAGTGAGCAGAAGGACAAGAATTTATGATATAAACAACATTGTGGACAATCCCTTTATAAGTACTAAGAGAGCTTTAAGAAGTTATATACTAAATGCTCCCATCTCAATATTACAAAGCAACTCCTTATTCAATATTTCTATAAAGGATTATTTTTTATATGTAGGAGTTTGATAGATGCAATAAGTGGTGGAGCATTGGGTGAAATGACTGTCGAGGAGGTAAAGACCTTAATCAAGCTTATAGCAGCAAATAGTCAATAATTTGGCATTCGCAATGATGTTGATAAAGTAAATGAGGTAAAAAATTCACATAACATCGTTTAGATGAACTAATATATTTTTCTAGATAGATTATTATAGGTTAAGCACAAGTGAAAGCTTGCAGGATATATGCCAATGTGAACCATCTGACAGATGGGTGCTTAACACTGCAAGAGGGAAATATGAATATTTTAATACTACGGGAAGTTTCTTTTCCCAATAGTACCTATATTCTTAAACTTATAGCCCATATTGGAGAAATCACCTGAACCTGAGTTATGGACGGAATAGGTACCAGAATTAATTCACATATGGGCTGCAGGATACACAATACTTTCAACCCAAACCATAACCTTAACCTTTAACTTAGGCATCTCATTAGAGGATATGGTTAAGTCTCTTACTACTAATACTTTATGTTTACAGCAAGATTTCAAATAATTTTAGTTGGAGATAAGATCTTAATTTTAAGATGCAAGGTTTAACATTTAAAATTTGGAAAACTAAATGACTTAAATGGCAGCTGCTATCAATCAGTTAGAATCTCAAAGTGGAGAACAATTACCATCTTAACCAAAGGTAAATCTAAAGAATGTTAACATGATGATCTTAATGAGTGGTAGGAAGCTTGAAGGTTGTAAGAGGACCCCACATAGGATGGCCAACAAAAAGAAAATTGAGAAGAAGTTGGGAAAAGAAGGAAATCCCTCATCTAGTTCAAAGGTAAGTTTTGAATCTCCCAATGTAGTTAAGACTCACCACCCCTCAATTCTCAAATTAAACATTTTATATCCTTTAAAATAAAATCCTTTAATTTATCTTTAATTCTCTAAATAAATATTTTATATCCATATATCTAGTAATCCATCACAATCACTCAAATATTAGGAATGTCAAAGTAGTTTTGACTAACTTTTTACATATGATTTTTATATTATTTTTTATATATTAAAAAATTGTATTCCAAAAAAGGGAGGCATAACCTTACCAAAATTGAATTAATGGATTTAATTAAATCCCATTAATAGCTAAGTTAAACTAGAAAAACTATTGAAAAAGCAAAACATTTTACAATGAAGTGGTTAACCGTGGTTTAGCCTAAGTCCTCTCTAGTTGCAACAATTTTGGAGAAATTATTGTTATCAAAATTGATCCAAAACTACTCCTTGATCTTGTATATGATATTTGATTTGATTGCATCTGGATCAATATGCTTCCTTTGAGATCCTCTTAAGTTCCTCTCTTACCATATTTCATAAATATTCGTGCTCAAAGTTAGTTTTAATAGTAGCATATCATCTTTAGGAAATGATGTTAGATTCCAGTAATTATGTTGTTCTATGTTGTTTTACTATATAAGAAATTGCAAAGTCTTTGTATAATTCTCAGTAGATCATTTGTAAATGAACATTGACTGTAGATATGATCCTTAGTTTCTGGTGCCATATTGCATAGATTTGATTGCTTATTGATGTTTGAGTTGCTCTTAACCTATCTGCATTGCTTAATCTATTGTACATAGTGAGCCATATTTTGAATGTTGATCTTACACTATAGCCTCTAAACCATACCACTTTTTTTATATGGTACTTTGAGAGATTTCTGTTGAAAGAGTTTGGAAGCATAATTGTTTATATATGTCCTATTTTTATTCCTAATCCAGATGATCTTATCTTCTGCTTCCCTTTTAGTTATAAAACTAAGTAGTGCATCCTTTAAGCATGTAAATCCTTTGTAGCCAATATACCACTATTATCTCTAATTAGCTCATTAATTTTAGGATTTGGCCTTAACATGTGCTTGAGTTTGAAGATATTTGACCTCAAATATAATGGGCCTACTTCACTCTAATTTTTGTACCATAAGTTAGCTTGTTTTCCATTCCCTATGAGGTGGTTGACCTCCTTAAAATGATTGCTATTGAGCTGTAGCAATTGGTGGAAAGTCTAGGAGATGTTTTGGTTTTTCTTTAAGCTCCAAAAGCCATTCCCCTTTAAGCGGTGTATGTGCATCCACTTGGAATATAGATTTACTGTATTTAAAAACCTTACTGTGATTCCAAAAACCTCTAATGAGTGGAATAGGAAGTCTCAATTTACTGAGTCAAAAAGCCTTTCTGAAATATACTTTCATGACACACAATTTGCCTGTCCCCCTCCTTTGGTATCCATGTAATAGTTCTTGAGTAAGTAACACATTGTCTTTAATGTTCTTGCCCTTTTTATATGCACCTTGTGTCTTATTGGTAAGGGATCTAATTACTTTTTTAGTCTTTAAACCAAGATGCTTGAAATTAATCCTTTCTTCAAATAATATTCTGAATAGATATAGAAAATGGAATTAATGTCTACTCTATTTAATTCTAATCAAGCTAATTCTCCACCATTAGTAATTGATCTGTTAATGACATTTAAAAACTATTTTCAAAATTTCATTCCATCTGGATTAAGGATTTTCTTAATCAATACTAATAAAGAATAATATATTATTCTCTTTAATCACTTTAGGGTAATGAAGCTTATATTGATCACTTAGCTACCTTTATATAATTCATACTTTATCTAATGTTCTTAGCTTGCCCAAAATGGCTAGCCACATTATAAATTCTAGCTTTGAAGTGTTTCCTTTAGACCAAATTAGTCTGTACTAAGAAAGCTAAGGGGAAAGTTGAAGGAATAGCTCCAAAGTTGTCTTCTTAGTGAATGTACTTAAGGAGTGCTAGGTCCACAAAACTCTGTCCTCCATATTTTGCCTCAGATAGTAATTGGTAGAGCTTGTTGCCAACATTTAAGCTCTGTAAATATGATGTTCTACTCATCAACTTTTATCAACTTATTGACCTTTGCATTAAGTTTTAACATGCACCTTAGATGAAAAATTTTAGGGAGCTTGTACAAGGGACCATAGTCACTTTAGTTGTCAAACAAAATCTAGGTTTTGTCGGCATTACCAATTATGCCCTTGATTTTTAACAAATCCATTCCTTTAAGTTAAGTATGTTATGAAATGTCTATTAGATATTCATATTAGGCTTGAATTCCCATAGGCTTTGGTCTTTTAAATGATGCATGTGCATCCATTGCACCTATGAGTTTTCTTTATCAATCAATAACTCCCGTAATCTTCTTGCAATAAGGACTTTGCTTATCGTTTGAATGGATCTTAAGCTTAGACCCACGAGATATTCCAATTATATAAAGAAGTCATGGCCAAGACTTGGGAGAACTAGCAAGGAAGAGAATTTTCAGTACAAGAGTTATGCTTGTTATAATTAATGACAAAGTTTACTAAAATATAAACTATTCACTTTCGTATAATAATTTCTTAATTTTATGCCAAGTAGGATGTTTGAAATCTCATGTTTAAAAACATCACATCAAATGTTTGCTTTCATATTCATTGAAATTAAAAAA
>JANQBM010000221.1:27142088-27156400 GCA_025594535.1 Erythroxylum domingense
ACGTGGCCATTGAAATCTCCGCCGATGAAGAGTTTTTGTTCTCTAGGAATGGTAGTTACTACAGTGTCCAACTTGTCCCAAAATTCCTTTTTCTCACTATCCTCCAACCCTACATGGGGTGCATAACCACAAAGAATGTATTAATTAATTGTTTAAGGTGTATAAAGAATGTATTAATTAATTGTTTAAGGATACATGCTAAGTATCAATAGATGGTAAATCATTACCTTAGGAAGTTCTATCGGTCTAAATGATAAAATCTCTTCATAAACGAATCATGAATACAAGATAATGCTAAGGAGAATTTATTATCTATATGTGATATAATATTTGATTTCTTCTCTTTATTTACTTATTTGTGTCATTAATAATGGTATTTTACTTTATCCTAGGTTAGATTTTAGATTATGTACATCACATAAATAACAATTTTAATAATTAACTAGATAATAGAAGAAAGATTAGATATTTTATTTACTTTATTCCGTATGGAATCAACCCCTATTACCGGTATAAGCCATTATAAAATGATTGGTACACTTACCTAGGTTAAGTGGTAGAGAAGTAGAGTCATATAAAACTTAGATTAATGAACTAGATAAGGTGTATATATTTCTAAAAGTGATAGTTGAATATTTTTTTTAGGATAAGAAGTTAAAGGAAGTCATAAAAGAAGTTTCAATCATTTTTTGTCAAAATTGTGAAAGTAAATAAAAGTGGAGTTTAGGAATTAAAGGACATGTTGAAGGATTTTATGGCCACAGAGTAAAGGGGTAGTCATTATGTTAATAAAATTGGTGTAACTAAAGGAGATGAGATTAAGTTCTTTAAGTCAAAAGAGGATGGTTATCGAGGCTAGGATATAACTCTAAATTTATTGATAGCCTAAATTTAATAATAAAGAAAATTTAGTATTATTGTTATGATTATTTGCCTTTTTAAAACAAGAAGGAGATGAATTAAGGTGAAGATAAGACAAAGAATAAAGAAATGAAGTTATTGTAACTTACATGGTCACTTAAGGGATTATGTAACTTACTGGAAGCATATAGGAGCATTTTAGCCACCTTTATAACCTACACGACTATGTAAGTTAGCTATATGATTATGTAAGTGGCCATGTAGCTTACTGCGAACATGAAAGTTTATGATTCTTGCAATTTTCACACACACGGTCACCTACACGCTTGTGTAGCTAACCATGTATTATGACAAACCCTAATTTACTATAAAAGGGCATTTAAGAGGCCAAAGGAGGTACGAAGACTTTAGAGACACAAAAGGGGAAGATTCCTTTTGGAGAGCTATGAGGAGTGAAACTTCATCTTTCTAGTTTAAAGGTGATATTGAGATCGACAAACATGTTTGGGAAATGATTAATATGGTGATGTTGTTCTTACTCTCTTTTGGAATTGATTTTGTTATCCTATGACTAATGTTTTGGGATTTATGTATAAATGATTTAGATACTTCAAATAGATTCTTCATGTATGAACCTATTGCCAAAATCTAGATTGCAAAATGTAATTGTTGTAACTCTGATTCACTTGTGGTAAATTAGTGGTCGTGCATCATTAGAGATAATAAAACATAGGTTAAATGACCTAAGCTTATATGGTTCTCACCTGTATTAATCTATTTTACTATTTTGTAATGTAGTTGTTACACGAAATGTATAGAGCTTATTCTAGGTTATTTGATAGTTAGTCTTAATTAAAGAGCTTGTTTTAATTAGATACAGTCTAAGGGAAAATTGGGATTAATAGAGTTTGTTGTTAATCTATAGTTAATAGTTTCAAAGATAGCAAACGAAGTTAGGAACAACCCTATGAAATTAATACCCCAAATATCAAACACTTCTTTGAGGCATCATACTAGTGAGAAACATCATATGATTGTTGGCATCTATCACATAAAGCTACATACCTTTGAGTAGCTTTAAAACTTGATTGCCAATGAAAACCTGGTTCAAGGATCTTCTGAGTCATCCTATTTACACTATGGTGTCATTTGGTAGGTCCAGCATAACAATGTTGTAAGATTTTCCATCCTTTAGGGTGAGGTACACATCTTCTCACTATTTTATTTGCATAGATGCAGAACAAATATGGATCATCCTAAAAATAGTCTCTCAAATTATTAAAGAATTTCTTCTTTTTCTGATAAGATAGACCCTTTGGTAAGACCTTATCTACTAGATAATTTCCAATATCTGCAAACCAAAAGGTTTCGACTTTACTTACCTCCTTCAAATTATAAAGGTGCTCTTCTGGGGATGAGTTTTCAATGCCTTCTTCATTCAACTCGTCCAAATTTGGGTTTTTAAGAAGAGAAAAATTCTCTGCTGCCAGGTTTTTAGCCTCCTTACTATCCTTAATCTCTAAATCAATTTCCTGTAATAACAAAATTCATCTAATTAATCAAGGTTTATTCAGAAACTATTTCAATGTAGAATGGATAGTATAAACAACAAATTTAGAAAAAAACTAGAAAAGATCTAAATTTATTAAACGCAAAAACCACTACAAGCAACTTCTTCTCTATTTTAGTGTAATTCTCCTAGGTTTTTGCTAAAGTCTTGCTCAAATTGGTTGAAATTGGTTGTCATTATGTTGGCTAAGTGTTGCACCAACTGTCAGATCACTTGCATCACACATTAGCTTTAATGGTAAATTCCAATATGTCCAACCATAATCGATGCATTATTTAACCTTTTTTGAGAATGTTAAAGCATCTAAACATTCTTGAGTAAACATTAAAGGCATGTCTTTCTCTAATAACTTGGTTAAAGACATAGAAATTTTAGAAAAGTCCTTAATAAATCTTTTTTAAAAGCCTGCATTTCCTAAAAAACTTCTTATAGACTTAACCGAGGAAGGGGGTATTAGTTTCTCTATAACTTCAATTTTAGCTTTATCTACATCAATACCCATGTGAGAAATTTTATATCCTAAAACTATACCCTTTTATACTCTAAAGCGACAATTTTCTCAATTGAGCACTATATTATTCTTCTGACATCTCTTTAACACTTTTTTAAAATTTTGGAGGCATAAATTAAGAGAATCACCTAAAATAGAAAAGTCATCCACAAATACATCCATTATGTCATAAACCAAATCATTAAAGATAGCCATCATACACCTCTGAAATATAGAAAGTGCATTGCATAATTTAAAGGCATCTTCCTATAAGCAAGCATTCCATAGGGACACATGAATGTTGTTTTCTTTTGATCCTTGAGAATAATTGGGATTTAAAGGTAGCCCGCAAGTTCTTCTAAGAAGCAGTAGTACATATATCTAGCTAGCTATTCCAACATTTAATCTATGAAAGGTAAAGTAAATAGGTATTTTTTAGTTGCATCATTTAGCATCATATAATCTATTCATACTCTCTATCCAGTGATGGTTCTCATATGAATTAACTCATTCTTTTCATTGGATACCACCGTCATTCCTCCTTTCTTTGGCACAACCTGCACCCAAAAACTATTAGAAATAGGGTAGATCACTCCAACATCTAGGACATTAATTACTTTTACCTTTACCACTTCATTTATATTAGGATTCAGATTTTGTTGAAGTTGCACCACTGGTTTAAACTCCTCCTCCACTAGAATTTTGAACATATAAAAGGAAGTGTTGATCCCTCTAATATCAGAGATCTTTTAAGCAATAGCCCTTTTATGCTCCTTAAGCATATAATTTAACAGCTTTTCCTTTTGACTCATCTCTAGAGTTAGTTTAATAATCATTGGAAATTTGGAATACCTCTTAAGGAATGCATATTTTAAGTGATCAGGAAGTTGCTTTAGATCCAACTCTAGTGGTTCTTCAATAGAGGGTTTTAGCCTTGTCTCTGTACTTCTATCTATCCCCTTGGACTCTTTCTTTCTCATAAGAGGCTTATTGGCCTCCTTTTCATCCTCATCCTGAATCATGTATAACTCCTGAATGTCCTTATACACAATTTCATGCATAATATCTAAAGTTGTATAATCATTAATATCAATAAAATCACAGGAATCGTCATACTTAAAGGCATGTCTTATGGCATCAATTATCTTAAAAGTGACCTTTCCTTCTCCCACTCTAAAAACTAGTTTTCCATCACTAACATCAATAATGGCTCTAATTGTAGCTAAAAAGGGTTGACCTAGACTAAAAGGTAAATCTATATCTTCATCTATATCTAGAATTACGAAATCAACTGGGAAGATGAACCTATCAATTTTTACTAGTACATCCTCAATAATACCCCTAGGATATTTAAAAATCTATCAGCCAATTGAATATTCATCTTACTTAGTTTGGGTTCTCCTAATCCCAGTTTCTTAAATAATTTATAAGGCATCAAATTAATGCTAGCTCCCAAATCAGCTAAAGCCATTTCTACTGAAAATTTACTAATAAAACAAGGGACAATAAAACTTCCTGAATCTTTAAGCTTTTATGGTAACTTGTTTTGTAGGATCACTGAGCATTCCTCAGTTAGTCTCATAATTGCTAATATCTCTAACTTCCTAGTCTCACAATTGCTACTTCCTCTAACTTCCTCTTGTTAAATAGTAGCTCCTTCAAGAATTTTTCATACTTAGGCATCTACATAAGAGCTTCAATAAAAGGTAAGTTAATGTGAAGTTGTTTGAACAGTTCGAGGAATTTACTAAATTGCTCATCTATGCAATCTTTCTTCAACTTCGCTGGATATGGGATGGTGGGTTGAAATTCTTTAACTTTTGGAAGATGCACCACATCTTTAGCCTTTTCTTGACTCTTCTCGTGGTCCTTCTCTTTACTTTGGATCTTTCTATCTACTTGTAATTCCTTTCTCCTCCTAAGGGTGATTGCCTTCACATGTTCGTTAGGATTTGTTTATGCGGTACTAGGAAAATTCCCCTTTACCCCTCAATATCTTAGCCAGTTGGTCGATCTAAATCTCTAAGTTATATATGGAAGCCTCTATTATTTGATGTCTTGTGTCTAATTCTTGAAAAAAAATTTCAACATCATCTCCTCTAAAGTAGGCTTCTTAGGTTGAGGTATTTATTGCTAAAATTCCAGTGGAGGGTTGTTTCTTGTTTGACCCTAATTTTGCTAAGAAAAGTTGGGTGATTCCTCTATCCTGAATTGTAGTATTAATGTATGGATTGTTTTAGGGTTTAGGAGAATTCCTAAGACAATCCATATGCTTAGGTTGCGATGTTTGACAATTTTATCATGCATGCTCTAGCTCGCACACCTCGTACTCCATAACTTGGCTTAGTGGATTCATTATCAATCTATCAATCTTCCTGCTAAGTGCTTCCACCTGATTTGCAAACTGCATGACTGCGTTTACTTCACAAACTCCTGCTGGCTTTTTAATTAGTGCTCTATAAGAGAACCACTGGTAGTTATTCATAGTCATATCCTCAGTAAGGTTTTGGTTTGCCCATGGTGTCTTAATATTGAGGGTACTTCCAGCTGCTACATCAATAGATTGCCTTGTGATTTGATTCAACCTATTATAAAAAGTTTAGATTTGCATTCAAAATGGTAAACAACATCCTTGCAACATCTCCTTAAAATGCTTCCATGTATCATATAACAATTCAGAATTAGCTTAAGAGTAAGAGGATATGTCTTTCCTCAATTTTGCAGTTTTGGCTAGTAAAAAATACTTCAATAAAAATTTCTCTTCCATTTTACCATTACTTGGCCTTTCACCTTAAAGAAAACGGGAATAATCGCAGTCTAATTACACCATCATTAGTTCCATTTATCTTAAATGTATCGTAAATCTCTAGAAAATCTAATATGTGCACGTTTGGATCTTTATCTCTTAGTTCATCAAATTGGACAAACTACTGAACCATTTGAATGATGCTCGATTTAATTCTTCTATATCAACATGGCCTTCTATGTCCTCTATTTGAGGATCTAGCTCAAACTCTCTCAATTGTGTCCAACAAAAATTTCTATGCATTATTCTATCAATTTTTAGGTCTTCGTCAATTAAGCTCGTTGGATTACTCTAGGTAATAAACTGACCAAGAGTCAAGATTTATAAGAACAAAAAGTAATCAAATAAAATACAACAGAACAAAAATAAAACATAACATAACAACTGTTAAAGTAGTAAAATCTAGGTTTTCCTAATATTACAGTCCCTAATAATGACGCCAAAAACTTGATGGATATTATTTTATATCAATATTAAAATTTATCATAAGTGCACAACATAGTTGTAGCTAGCACAAGGAAGTCTGGGTCAATCCTATGAATATTGTAGGTACTAGTAATTACCCTTTTTTATTATCTTAACTATGAATAAGATTTTGGTTTTTAATTAAAAATTAAAATAAATAAACAAAACTCAAGACAGAGGAAATTATTTAGAAAAGTTTATATCAAATAATAGTGTCTAGG
This sequence comes from Erythroxylum domingense, assembly GCA_025594535.1. Lineage (NCBI taxonomy): Eukaryota > Viridiplantae > Streptophyta > Magnoliopsida > Malpighiales > Erythroxylaceae > Erythroxylum > Erythroxylum domingense. The sequence continues at coordinate 27,148,502 of JANQBM010000221.1, forward strand.
TAATGAATCCACTTAAGATTCCTTAACTATTAATCCTTTATCATGTAATTATATTTTTGTTTATTGGACAGTGGAAATTACCCTCTTATATTAATAACTTTCTTAAGACTATTAACAACTAATCCATTAGTTGTTTAACATAAATCTTTTTAGTTAAAACCCCTACGATTGCATTATTGATTTATGAATTTTGCTATTAGGTTTGACCATGTTACAGAGAATTTATGTCAACCTATTTCTTGGTTTGCAAGCAACTCCTTCCAATTATGATATATTTATTCATACAAGAGGATTTCTCAATCTCAATTATATGAAACCAAATCATGCACTAATATTTTGGATATATTAGAACAAGAATAAAGTGCATAATTGAATCACAATAAATCAATCAATACATTTGCATTAAATAAAAGATCAAGTCATGTTGTTAGCACAACTTAAGGTTCATTACACTTAGATACTAAAAAAGTTTAGTTACCACTCATAAAAAAACAAAACCAAAGATAAATTTGCAGAAAAAACAAATAGAATACAAAAAGTCATAATTCTAAATCTCTTTTTTTTTTATTGGATCCTCTTGCAAGTTTGCTTAGTAAATCGACTCTCTTTATTTTTGCTCCATTCACATCCTTTTATAGTAAAAACTAGAGTTTCTGAACTATACGCTATCAACTTACACAAGCGTGTGAGCGATTATGAATATCTAAAAATAACTCAATTCGCGATTTCACATGAGTATAGAGACTTACACGTGCAACATACATGATTGCGTTTGTCAATATACATGAGCTTGTAACTCCAGATGATCAGAACTAAAATTCTTCAATCTTCACACGTTTATAAAGACTTATATAATCATTATACACGGTCATGTAAGTCCTTAGTTGCTTTAGATATTCATTTCATGCCGCGATTTCATTTTAATTGTTCTGCTTTTAGTTCATGAAAGCAATTATTAACTATAAATGTACATGAAGCAAATTAAGTATCAAATATACAACAAAACTATAAAATATAATGCAAAATATGAGTGCATAATAATAGCAAAATAAACATCTATCAATTAATTTACAATTATAATAATAATTAGAATATTAGTAGTATCATAATTTAGAATTTTATTTACTCCAAAAGTATGTATTCGATTTTTTTGAGTTGAATAAAAATTAAAAGTGTATTATGATAAATATTTAATAAAATTAAATGTTGATTATTTTAATTTCACTTTTTAAGTAAGACTCAAACTAAAGTTGACGTTGCAAATTTTAAGCAGTATGAATAAATACGACATAGTAATTTGTATTTATTAATATTTTACAGAGATTAACATTACAGAGGAAAAAAAATGTAATCTGAGTAGACTCTTATTAAACTTTGGTTTTATCCTACTTATTAATTAATAAGAAAATTAATTTGCTTTCAATATTATTTTTTTCGTCCATATGTGTCCTTCTAAATCAATCTAACGGTTAAGAAAACGTTTTGAGCGTATAAAAGGAAAAAGATCAAAAAAAGAAGGATCCAAGAAAGGGCCGGCTCACGTGTGTAATGCGCGTGGTTTTAAAGGCTCCTTTTAAGTCTTGCTAGGCTCCAAAAATCGTAGACTCGGTTTCACACTGTTTTTGCCTTCGGTTTCCAACTCAAATTTCATAAACAAACACACACAGAGAAATCGACTTTAGAGAAAGCAGAAAAAGCAACCTTCCCCCATAGACACCCTTCATCGCCTACTTTACCAATTTCACTTATTTCAAATCGTACACTTCTTCCCTTTGTTCTGATCATACACAAAAATTATACATGAGAGTGATGTCGATGGAATCACTGCCTCTGGGATTTAGATTCAGACCAACAGATGAAGAGCTCATAAGCCACTACCTGAGGCATAAGATCAATGGCCGCACTTCTGAGGTCCAGGTCATCCCCGAAGTTGATGTTTGCAAATGGGAGCCTTGGGATTTGCCTGGTTTGTTTCTTACAGTAAACTCTCCCATTTGATCAGTCAACTCAAGCTCAAACGAGCTAATACCTAATAGTTTAAGTTTCTAGGGTTTGTAATGGAATGATTGGTGTTTCAGGGTTGTCGGTGATAAAGACGGATGATCCGGAGTGGTTCTTCTTCTGCCCTCGTGACAGAAAGTATCCAAATGGCCATCGTTCCAACAGAGCTACTGATGCTGGCTACTGGAAAGCTACTGGCAAGGATCGTACGATTAAGTCCCGAAAGTCGGGTATGATTGGCATGAAGAAAACTTTGGTTTTCTACAGAGGTCGTGCTCCTAAGGGCGAGCGAACCAATTGGATTATGCACGAGTATCGTGCCACTGAAAAGGATCTTGATGGAACCTCCCCTGGCCAGGTTGTTTCTGCTAAAAGATTAACTTTCCTTTTCTGAATTGAATTTGCCATTTGATTATCATCGCTGGCCTTTTTAATCACTTTGGTTAGTTTTATTTACTAAGCTGAAATCTGTTCATATGTTGTCGAGTATCTTTGCTTAGTCCTTGGCCCGTTGTCATAAATATCTAGTACGATTCTGATATTCCGTCTCAATGTCATCTAATTGTTTCTTTTTTCGGTGATGATTTAGGTAGTCTTGGTACTTAGTATTGCGGTTCCTTCAGTTGCATTTTCATGTCTTTATTGGTTTCAACTAATTGGGCTCCTTTCTATACTTTGCAGGGTGCCTTTGTTCTCTGTCGCTTGTTCCGAAAGCCAGAAGAAAGGGTTGAGAGCATAAAATGTGATGAAGTGGAGCCAAATCGATACTCTCCCATCACAGCTAAGTCCTCTCCTGATGACACATTGTCCGATTTAGTTGAAGAAACACCAACTTCTGATGTACAAACCCTCAAGCACTCGGAAGGTATGAAGACGTGGTCGACTGATAACTCTGACAACATGCCTGCTACTGCTGTATTTTCTGCTGATAGCTGTGGAAATAGCCAAATGGCTTCTGATGTTGAAGATCATGGTGCTGAAGTGACAGCTGCAGAGGTGAGAACTCATTTCTGTTTATCTGGTTTGCTGCATTATGAATTTCATCATTCTAAGTGACTAAAGTTTGATATTGCAATTTAACTCTTTTTCATCTCTTTTCTTTTAAATATAGGCACATTCATTTCAGGAGGGAAATTCTGGTCAAGTTGATTATAAAGTATTCTCTCCGGTGCAATCACATATTTATGCAGACCTTGCATATTGCACAGATTCTCCTTACACTGGTGACTTCGGCAATGATCTTGATAGCTTCCGTTTCCATGATGGAACCTATGAACAAGATATGTCCCTCACAGAGCTGTTGGATGCCTTCAATAACAATGATAAGCGTTCTTGTGGAGAGTCAATTAGCCCAAAGGACTTTTCTCATGAAATGCAAACCAGGTTGGATGGTCATATGCCCCTAAGAAGCCTTCAATTTCAGGCCGACTTTGCTTACAATAATGGACAAGCTGATATGGCCCAAACACAGGTTAGTGCTTTATCTTACTTCAGGATCAAAACTAACACGGTTGGTGATGTTTAGCTGGTTTGTTTTAAACCATTATGCCTTTAAGATGGTCAAATCCAAATTTTTAATAATTTGTTTTTGTCACTTGATAAAATTTAAGCATTCCCTTCTTCCAACCTTTGAAATTCACTTATATAATGGGTATCAATTATTGTTGATGGATACATAGACTGGATCATCAATGGACGAGCAAGTTGATAGCAAGGAACACTTACAGATGCAAACACCATTTGGATCTGGCCGAGCTCAAGCATCATTCTTTTGTACACAAGTTGGAAGCAATCATGCTGATCGTATTTTGAACGATCCTGTTATGCCAGAAGTTCCATCTGCCAATGATGCTATTGGCTCATCCTCTGGTGCATTTACTTGTATGAAAGAGTCAACAAATCAGATAAGTCTTGTAAACTATGGCAGTGATGTTGGTGGAACTGGAATCAAGATTAGAACTCGCCAGCCTCCTGTCCGACCATATTCGGACAATTTTAGTACTCAGGGTATTGCACCGAGGAGGATCCATTTGCAGAAGCATCGTTTGATTGTATCTGATGAGAGCAGCCAGTCAAATGATGTGGGCCCTGATGGAAATGGAGAAGAAGCTGCAGGGGAGGTGATTTTCATTCAATGATTCCTTGGTCCAAGCTGCTCATTCTCTTTTCTTTCTTTTGACATTTTGAACCTGGTTTAGTTTCCACTCTGTCGATAGATATGTTCCGTTTAACAGGCTTATTCTTCTGATTAGAATCGAAATGAATACAGTGTATTCAGTAGCGAGCTTTAAGTTAACTAGACATGTTTAACTATCTAAGTATCTAATGCAAAGTCCCATTTCTGCAGGTGGTAGGTGTTAAAGAAGAGGTTTCTTCCCGTGGAGAACACCATAAAGAGAAATCACTGCTCAATATTCGCAAGAGCAGTGAAGTTACCGCGGAACCTTCTGCCAATCTGAGGTTACGAGTTGGACGTGATGCTATCTTGAGGTCAACTTTTGATGTTGAATCTATCGGCTCTCAAGTAGAATCCTCAAAAGATCAGAAGGCATTGCATCCAAAACTCGGCCACAATTCATCAGTAATCTATATGATCAGCATTGCGTTGCTTTTAACTGTAATTGTGGCATTTGCTGGTATATGGAAAAGCCTTAAATTATGATATTGCTACCTCTGCATGTGCTTGTAAATTGAGAGGAAATTAGGAGTTCCAATATACTTCTACTTCCCTTGAAAGGAACTACATGGTTCTGTAGATGACATTCATAAATATTAGTGAACAGTGTAGACAGATCATTGCTTGTATTATATTTTATTGGATTACTTTTCTTGGGATGAACGTAAGTGTTACATTGTAGCCTGTGATAACTTTAGTTTATAATTGTAAAAATTATTTTAAACTTTTTTCAATTTTGCAATCTCGCCTGAATTTTAAAAAGTGATATTAAAATGTTTTAACTTTTAACAAAAATAGTTGGATATTAAATTTTCCCAGCAGGTTGATATATTGAACCAGGTTATATTATTATTTTGCAATGTGGTTGTTCAATATTATATTTGTCACAAATGAATTTTATGATTATTTTAGGGTGTTTGATATTGTTAATTTATTAAATAATAAAATTCATACGCGACATAAATGCAATATGTGGCAGTTATGTTCCGATGCGATTCGTTGTTACACGATATTATAAAATTTAATATTGGCTTATTTTTGTTAAAAATTGAATATTATAATATTTTAGCATCATTTTTTAAAGTTTAGATTAATATTATAAGATTAAGTAAAATTTGAGATTTTTTTTATAATTATCGAATAACTTTTCTTATTCCTAGGCTAATTTTTATATGGGTGAGACAAGTTTCACCTCACATGAGTTTAATATATTGCAATAACTTAATGTAATTGCGAAGTAGGGCTATCGAAGGTGTGTGCTTTTTATATAATAAGGAGGGTATACTAAAACGTGTTGTTTACATATGATCCTCGAGTCTTTTAAATTGGCATTTAATCTATCATCTATCATGCTTTCCTAAATGTCGTAGGTCAGCGTGTGCTCTAACCAGATGGGTATTTATTTCATAAGTAATGGATAAAATCAATTGTAGCAGGTTATTAAAATTGATGTATTTCAAAGTACCGATCTACAAAGAATATACTGTTATCATTCCGAAAATAAATAAAATAAGGAAAACAAAATTTAATGAGATATTATTAAATTATGAAACTAACTTAAGTAAGATAATTAAATAGTATAGAGAAATCAAGATAATAAAACATTAGAGTTTCAAAGTTTACTTGAATGAAATTTCAATTATCATATAAGACCAATTATTATAGTCAAAATAACAGTTGACTTTCGTATTTATACCCTCTTCTAAGGCACATTTGTATATTCAACCAAGTAATTATTATCTTTTGATGCACAATTTAACTTAATGAAACGCTTTATTTATGAAAATAGTCTAGTGCATGGATCATATTTCACCTCCTAGTCTTTCATGCAATCTTTTATGTTAAATTTATAATGACTAGTCACAACCCCAAAATTAGGAGCAAATAAGTGTAACTAAAAAAATGATTAAATCATGCATTAATAATTCAAGAATACATGACAAGTTACATCCTTAACCTTAATTACAATTTGTAGGCACTTAACATAATGAAAATAAAACCAAAAAAAATCATTATTAATATAAAAGAAAGAAAGCAAAAAAGAGTTAGAAGAGCTGTCACAGTATCCTTCAATCTTACTCCAAATCCATCCTTCGTAGAAAAAACCGTTAAACTAACAACTTAGTGATAAAGGATGCAGGTCTTGGTCTAACCTCTAGTACAATTGTTGAGCAAGTTTTACCTAATATAAAACTCTCATTATCCGCAAAAATACGGATTGTAAACTTGTAGTAATTGAAGTATCGATCCCACAAGAAATTATCTAAAAATAAATGAATTTAACTTTATCTAAGGTTTTAAAATGTGATTTGAAAATAAAAAATTGAAGCAATAACAAAAATTGAGCTCTTAACCACTTAACAAATAAGCTACCACAATAAAACAAGAATGATTAAATATGAGAGTCTAGGATTCGTTCCATCGTTATTTTGTTCCTTTAACCACTTTTGATTCAATTTAGTGTCGATCCTAGATTTCCGAATGGTTGATTTTTCTCTCTCAAGACCTAATTATTTATCCCCAATTAATAATAACTAATTGATAACAAAATTCTAGATTTGCAATCTCTCAATTTATAAAAACAACCTAACATTTTCAACTAGTTCTTAAGCAATCTATCAGATAATCGAATTCTCACACAATATCTTTCTTCGTATGATTATCAATTAGATATTTGAGTAACTTATTAGGTTGTTAACTCTCATTACACAACCTAATTCGATCACTTTCGACTCACTCGCTCGTTTTATTGTCAAAGTATAATCAAATACAAATATCACAACACCCAAAACATTATATTGAAATCAAAAGTGTTTAAGTCGCAAAATAAGTCAAGAACAAATCCTAATACGAAATTAAAACGTCTTCAACTTGTATAACATCTTTCAATTCAGTTTACGCATTAAGTTTAATAAAAATAAAAAAGGGAAGAAGGAAAAACTTGATTTGAAGTTGAATCTACAAATTTGGAAAATGTTGGACAGCTAATGCTCATTTTGATCTTCCTTGGATTAATCTCAATTTGGTAAGATGGTGGCAGCTTATTTTTTTTTGTCTCTTTTTGTTCTTTTATATCTTAGGGTTAATTTTAGGGCTTATCTAGGTCATTTTGATCAAAAAATAGCCTTCAAACGTCAAAAGATGCCAAATAGCTAGAGCCTGGAAATTGTCTATCACGATCGTGACTTAGGATAAAAACCATACACGATCGTGACACGCCATTCCCGATTGTGACCATGCCTTTTATCCCAAGCCTGTTATAGCTTCCTTCAATCTTCAATTATCTGATTTCCAACACTCATAAACACATCAAACAACTCAAGAAACATAAAATTAAGATCCAAATCATGCTCTAAAAGATACAAACACTTAAAATATAAACAAACATTAAAAAAACATAATTCTAAGCCTATACATATGATAATCATATAATAAACACTTAAAAAACACACTTAAACATTTATGAAAACGTAGTATAATTTACACCTACCAACATCCCCACACTTAAACCTTTGCTTTAAACCAACACAACCTTATAATATGAGATAAACTTTATTGGTTCAAATGCCACATCCTAAGAGCTTCATTTGTGCTTTAGCTTGCCAATAAACAAAGGCTAAACATACTAGATAGAATAAAAGGGAACCATGTTCACAATCTTACATGTAGACTCTGTAATCTTCATAAAAAATCACTTAACCACCTTTTATTCTGAAGTAACT
>JANQBM010000221.1:27162172-27179793 GCA_025594535.1 Erythroxylum domingense
GCCACCCTCGAGGGGCACGGACTCGGGTATCACCATCGATATCGGGTTCGGGTCCAGCGGGAGTGGGGTGTTACATACTATATGTTGGGAAAAAGTAACTATTGTTAATGCGAACTAGTAGTAACCATTATTGTTATTCCGAATAAGTAGTAATCATCTCACTAATTAGTTTATTAATTAATTGTTTAATATGTCAGTTGTCGTTTCATTTTGTTGTATATTGTTTGCATAATTGGTGCATATGAACTGAAACAACGTTGTTAATTACATAGGTTTTTTATTGTAATAGTAAATGAAAAATGCATGTAATAACTTAGTTATCTTCTTTTATTATATAGCTAAATGGATAAGAGTTGGATGTGTCATCGAAAATGGTCAACTGAATACGTAGAAGGAGTTAAGAGTTTCATGCAATTTGTAGAAGGTCAAATGGGTGATGAATGTAGTATTCGTTGTCCATGCATTAATTGCTTAAATGTGGACTTCCAAAGTCAAGATGTGGTGTATAATCACTTGTTGATATGAGGCATAGGCAAATTATATACTCCATGTCTTTATCATGGTGAACATAAGGAAGCAAGTTGTAGTAGAAGTGGCGGTACATGTTATGATGATAGTTACAATAATGATGTTGATGATTGTGATGTGAATGATGATGGTGATGATGGGATTAACGAGATGTTAGATGATTGTCGAAATTATATGAAGACGATGAATACAACAGGAATGCCTAACATAATTGGTAGTATTACAAAAAAGATAATTTTGGGAAGTTATTGAAGTTACTCAAGAACAATTACATCCGGGGTGTTCTAATTTCTTATAACTATCATTTGTTGTGAAGTTTTTGCATTTGAAGGTTTATAATAAATGGAGTAACAAGTTCTTTGACATGTTAATTGACTTACTGAAGGATGCATTACCTATTGGACACAAGTTATTGAAATCTTACTATGATGCAAAGAAACTATTAAGGGACCTTGGATTAGGATATATTTCAATTCATGCTTGTTAGTATGACTGTGTTCTTTTTTAGAAGGAAAGTAAAGATCTTCAGGAGTATCTTATTTGTGGTACATCAAGGTGGCAGGTGGATGATGGGAGAGGGAAAAAGATACTGAATAAAATCCTTCGATACTTTCCTATTAAACTACGATTATAAAGACTTTTTATGTCAATAAAAACAACCATAGATATAAGGTGACATAAAGAGAAACGCATTGATGATAACATTATGTGTCATCCAGTAGACTCAATGGCATGGAAAGAGCTTGATAGAAAGTTTCCATAGTTTAGACAAGATTATCGTAATGTTTGACTTGGATTGGCCTTAGATGGATTTAATCCTTTAAGTAATATAAGTAATTCATATAACATATGGTCGGTGATTCTAGTCCCATACAATTTACCTCCATGGAAGTGTATGAAGGAGCCTTTTATGTTGTTGTCTTTGCTTATTCCAGGACCTATTGTTCCTGGTAAGGACATCGATATATACATACAACCATTAATTGATGACTTAAATGATCTATAGGAATTCGGATTACAAACTTTTCATGTTGTTGAAGGCAACACATTTACATTGCATGCTATTGTTTTATGGACTATAAATGATTTCCCAGCTTATGGGAAATTGTCTGGGTGGAGCACTAAAGGGTATATGGCTTATCTTGTGTGTAACCATCAAACATATTCAAAAAGGATACGAAGTAAAATATGTTATCCAGGTCATCTTCATTATTTGGAAAACGGGTATAGATAGCGAAGAAGTAAAGAGTTTAATGGCACAATAGAGTTGCGTGAAGCTCCGATACAGTTGTCTGGTGATGATATTATTTATCAGCTATCACATTTAGGTAACATTACACCTGTCAAACACCCAAGTAATAGAAAGCATAAAAGAAATGATCTCGAACTGAATTGGACAAAAAAACATAATTTTCAACTTGCCATATTGGAAGGAATTACTATTGAGGCACAATTTTGATGTCATGCATATTAAGAAAAACATTTGTGAGTCCTTTTTAAGGATTGTCATAGGAATTGATGGGAAATCCAAAGACACTATTAAGGCTAGACTAGACTTAGAAGACATGAATATTAGAAAGGGTTTGCATTTGAAAAGAAGAGATGATAGATCATTCTTTATTCTGCTTGATTGTTACAACATATCAAAAAGTGAGAAACAATAATTCTGTCAGTTCCTCCAATCAGTTAAATTTCCTAATGGGTATGCATCTAATATAGGTCGTTGTGTGAATATTAAAGAGGGAAAAGTGTTAGGGTTGAAAAGTCATGATTGTTATGTACTTTTGTAACGACTACTTCCTATTGGAATACGTGAGCTTGCCGAAGGATGTTTCCATTACTTTGGATCAAGTGGGAGATTTTTTTCAGTAATTATATTGTAAGACACTTAAAGTTAAAAAGCTTGATAAATTGGAAAAAGACTATCATTGATTCTATGTAAGCTTGAACTATTATTCCCCCATCATTTTTTAATGTTATGGTTCATTTGGTAATTCAGTTACCATATGAAGCAAAACTTTGTGGACCGGTTCAATTTCGATGGATGTTTCCGATTGAAAGGTAATTCATATTAAATTCAATAAGTTTTTTCTATGTTATTTGTTTATAACAATTCCTAAGTTTATAACTGTTTATGTTCAGGTTTTTATGCTCTCTTAAGCATTATGTACATAATAGAGCTCGACCAGAGGGCTCTATTGCAGAGGCTTATATACCAAATGAATACTTGACTTTTTGTTCAACATACTTAACTGATATGGAGATAAGATTTAATAGACCAGAACATAACTTTGATTTTCATGACGATGGTGGGTTGTCTATTTTCTCCCAAAAAGTTAGGCCACTTGGTATGGGTAAATATGTGGAGTTAACTAAAGACAAATTCGAAATCACCCTTCAGTGTATTTTGAACAATTGCGAGAAAGTTGATACATACATGGAGTACATATATTCCTTTTCATTTAAACAATCATATTACAATTTTCTTCATTTACTCTGAGATCTTACTGTCATTGTCTTTTTTAAATAGAGAACACAAAGACACAATTCACAACAAAGGGATTATTAATATTGAAGAAAGACATAGGTAGAAGTTTGTACCATGGTTTAGAAATCGAGTAAGTTTAATATTGATTACATATTATGAAAATATGAGAATATGTCTTATCCATATATTTATTTTAAATTTGTCGTACAGATAATACGGTTACATAATCGTAATATGCAAGAAGCGACAACAACGTTATATAGTTTAGCATGTGGGCCTTATATTTGTGGGAAGAAATACACAGATTGCATTGTTAATGGGGTGAGCTTTCACATACAAGATCGAGATGGTCGAGTTAGAAGTCAAAATAGTGGGGTTGTCGTTGAAGGATGTTATGATGAAGAAATCATTGACTTCTACGATGTCATCTCTAAAATAACAAAGTTGCACTGTATCAAGGATAAGAAGGTTGTTCTACTTAAATGCAAATGGTTTGATCTAACTGACATGAGATTGAACGAGCATATTACTAATATAAAAGTTAGTAAGACATAGTGTGATAATGATCCGTTTGTCCTTGCAAGTCAAGTCAAATAAGTTTTCTACATCAACGATACTGAATTGGGTAGTAATTGGAAGGTTGTTCAAAAGTTTCAACAAAGGAATGTCTTTGATTTTTGTAAAAGGGATATTGGTCAATTGGATGAGGATGCAGATGAAGTCTATCAAGATATTAGATTAGAGTCTAATAACGAAGGCATTCCAATAGAAGATGCAGATATATCATCATTCTATAAGATAGATGTCGAGCTTAATATAGTTCAACTAGATGAAGTCCAAGTCCATCTTATCTTATAAACAGAAGAAAACTATACTTAGGATGACTTAAATGCCAATGATGATACTTTGTTCAAATATATTAGTGATGAAGAATCTAACGATAATGTACTTAATGATAATGATTTTTAAAATCTTGATCATTATGATTGAATGTAAATAACTTTTTGTATTATTTGAAATGTTATGTTCATAATTGCCTTATGTTGTTGATGTTTTACTTATGTTAATTTACAATAACTAGATGCATATTTTTAATGTCTCACTTATATTTTTGTGGAATGTTATGCCAAATGTTTAGTATTTGACCGCTAATTTCCTTATATTCATATGGAAATTTGATGTTTGACTTAAGATTATACGTTATGTTCATATTTTGTTTTACACAGGTTCATTATAATGGCACTTGGTAGAAATAAGGGAAAGAGGGTGGTAACAAAAAAAGAAGTTCCTCCCACAGAACAACCAACAATTGCATCATCGAATGAAGAAAGTCAGCAACAACCTTTACCAACATCATCTGTTAGTCAAGAGGGATCTTCAGGTCTGTTATTGTCAACCAAACATATTTACATTAATGCTGAAATTACTCATTACATGTTTAGTGTGTTTTTCTTATTATAATTTTTTATTTTCAGGTTTCAATCACTACAAAATGAAAAGGCTTTGGTTTCAAATTACAACCATTGCTATAGATGAGAAGTTTGTTACTAAAACTTGTGGTGACAGAAATTGATTCCGTCACATTCCGTTACTGTAGGGGGTGTTGCTAAAAGTTTCGTGACAGAATTCCCATGTCCGATGCTAGATAAACTCTCGTCTTTTTTTGGAAATTTTTCCTGTTGTGAATTCTATACATTTAGTAACAAAAAAATGTGTCACTAGAATAAAATATATTTGTTGCGAAAGGCATTTCCATTTTGCTAAAATAGTTGCTATAGCTAACATATAATTACATAAAAATAGAGTTGTTGCAAGAAAATCGTCTTTTGCAATAGATTTATCTGTTACAAGATTCAATGATATCCATGACAAAATATGATTGTATACTGAACATTATTGTTACAAAATATTATGTTTAGCAAGAAATTAATTTACTGTTACAAAATCATTAATTAGTAATGATACAAGAAAACGTAACTAAATGCTTAATTTTGTAATAACTTAAAGTTCGTTACTAAAAGTAATAACTTGTAACGAAACTTGATAATATGAAAGGTTATTGCTAGAAGTTCTATATAGTGATGATAGATGTTTTGTTGCAAATTAGAATATATTGTAATACAATATAACCATTGCAAAAAATCCAATCAATGGTAACAAAGTGTTATTTTTAACAACAAAATAAATCAATATCACAAAAAAAATATATGTAACAATGTAAGTTATTGTTGGTTAATATTGTCATTAAAAACATTATATTTAGTGTTAGAATATTTGTTGTTCCAAAATATATGAATTAGAAATACTAAATTCTATTATTAGAAAATAGTAACTAAATATCTCGTTATGTAATGGCATATGGATTATTAATAGAGGTAGTAACTTACAATAAGAATATAATGGTTGTAACAAAACTTTTTCAATTATTTTATTTCTAATAACGGATAATTTTTATCACAAATTGCAAAAGTAATAATCTCGTACCTAAAAAAATTATTTTTTTACCATAATTTACATAATAGAATATAAAAAATAACATTAAGAAATGAAATTGCATTAATATAAGTTTAACTTTAAGGAAAACTAAACATAACACGTGAAAGTGAATCCTAATAACGAGATCGAATAAGATGTTCATAGAAGCTATAATATCATCTGAAAAAAATGTTCAATAAGATAATAAACTAACTCCAGTGAATGATGCAAGACTTTTCCTTCAGCGTCCGCGTTCACATCCTACAACAAAATAAATAAATAAAAGTAATATGATAAGTAAAGTTAATATTGATTATTTAAAAACAATTTAAAAAATTATAAAAAAATACTTTAGATTAAGACTTATCACATTTGTCTCATTGGTATGAGATTTTGAGGAGTTAACGCCATTCGATGAGGCTTCAAACATCTCTTTGAAAGAATCAAAATTAAGATATCCATTCTTAGCTGCTTCAAGAATATTCTTGAAGTTCTCCATCATTTGATTTTGCACATCCTTCACAATTTGTCCCTTCATTTCTTGAAATTGAGTTGTCATTTCGTTCTTCAAGCTCTGAGCATACTCTTTGGTTTCAGCAAGTTCTTTTATAAGCTCACGTTTTGAAGGTCCATTTGCCTGATAACTAGATGGGGTGGTATTTGGCAAGTAGCTTCTAATACGACCATGTTTTTCTTCACCAAGAACTTTCTCAAAAATCTCATCGTCATCAAGGTTGATCAGTCCTGCTTCTTTTTCAGCTTTATATTTCTTCAACTCTTCCTACATGAATATCAATAATTAAATACATGAATAAATTAAAATTCTGAAATTTCTAGCTTCATTCCTACAAAAATGATCTTCTTTAGTTATTCCTATTATTTGAAATACATATAAAATGTAACTAAAAAAAACTAAATATAAGAATTACCCACATAGTACTACATTTGTCCACTTATAAAAGTATTTACTTACAATGGTCTCCTTTACTTCATCATTTGTGGGAGTTTCATTTTTTGCCTTTGTGTGGGCTATGACGTATTAGTCAACTCTTGACAATTCCTTTTTATTCGCCAATTTCTGCATATAAAGAAAATTTCAAGTTAGTAAATTAATATACGTGATTAAAAAATCTATGATTACCACATATTTTTACTCACGTATTCATATCTTAATTGAGTATAGCCTTTAAAACCAATTCTATGTGCTCGTTTATTCTTTGATCAATTCCCTTGATTCTTATGAATTTGTTCCTGTTGGAAAGAAAATTAATAAATAATAAATAATATAGCAATATAATCTAATATTTTATATTAAATAAGTGATATTCAATAATAATTTACCTGAAAATTAGGAGAGAACCAATGCTTAACCATATTTTCCCAATCATCTTGACTAAACTTTTCATGGGGTTTCTTCTTGATGAGTTCTTCTTCTGTCATATTAGGCAAAAAATTCTCTCTCTTCAATCTGCATTTATAAGTTCTGAACCTTTCTCCCATCCATTTCATAATACTCTTTTTGAGCTCCTCATCATATTCAAAATCAAAATGGGTCTACCAAAATAAAAAAATTGTTAATAGAAAATAAGTCAATTATAAAACTTATAATCATTTATTTATTAAAATATGACATTATAAAACTTTACCAATAAATCATCCCACAATATATCTTTTTTCTCATCAGGAATGTCATCCCAAGTCTTAGCGTAAACAGGGGTAAACTTGTGGTCTCTTATATTAACATCAATTTGGTGAACAAAACTTGAGGTATTTGGACCGACTGCCCTACCTTCTAAGAATGTCACAGGCAATTTTTGGCCTCTCCCCAATAGTGCCACTTTCAAATTTCTAGTTGGACCTCGAGTTGCTTTGGATCCTGATGCTTGTGTCCTTTTACGACCTATCACATTACGTATGATTAACTTATATTCACTATTTTTATTATTTAACATACAACAATTTTAATAATTAAAAGTTAATGCATTATCTATGATAGTTGGCCCATGCTTAGAAGTATCAAAATGATCATCACGCATAGCTAGAGATTCTTGTTGCATCAATTGCTCATGTGATTCATCATTGTTCTTATTATTTGTTGATATGATAGTCTTTGCATGTTTGTTTTTTCTGTTAATTGTCGCACGATATCCATTTTTACTTGCCATCAATGTATAGCAACCTTTAATAATAAAAATAATAATTAAAAACATTAAGATGTAAAAATTTAAAAGATACAAAATAGCTACTCAACAAGAATTTATTTGGTGCTGATTAATCATATAACCATCCATCCATATAACCATTCATCCATATACCCATTCATCCATATAACCATCCGATAGTTGCTCTTATTCCAACTATGTATTAAAGACAAAATAGGAACATAATGAACTGTGCTGTGCTGTCAGGGAGAAAAACATACGTATAAAGTTAAAGAAAAACATACATAAAAATAAAAACATACGTAGAAAGAAGACCCAAATCATATAACATGATATATATCAGATGCTATGGGTAAAAGGGATACAGAACTTACCTTTCAGATTTCATTATTGATTTTAAAAGATGGAGTAAGTTATACAGATGAGTGTATAAAACAAACCCTAACCCAAATAATATAGTACTTGAGGAGATAAGCGGGAATGTGAAATACAAAGAGTGGGAAAAGAACAATCGATTACGTAAACTTCTTTAATACTCTACAAAAACTTCACACACTATCTTCATGCCTAACCTAAAATTCTCCAGTCTTGTTTCAGGTTGATGATTACGTAAAGGGTTTATGGATAATATGTGGTTCTCTTCACACGACATATGATATATTTGGTATGTGTTCTCTCCTCTACTTTAATGCCATAGTATTCATTATCTTCTTCTTTTGTTCTATTTTTTTCTTTTAAAGATCTTGACATGTTTCATAAACTCTAACTCTTTCTGGACTTACTTACGACCTCCTTTATTTTTTGGTTTACTGTATGTTTTTGTACTTACTTACGACCTCGTTTATTTTTTAGTTTACTGTATGTTACAACCTTGTTTACTTGACGTGTTTTGTTATACTTTACTCTTATATTCGTTTCTTTCACATGAATGCTTATTCTGTGGATGTGCTTTTGTTTCGCTTTCAATATGAAGAGTTGCATTAATTTTGGGTTTGTTTGATTTGACGTTTCCATTACTTACTTGTCTGAGGTAGGGTCGATGAATGAACACGTTGTTTATCTCCCTTTTTGTGTATTTCAAGCAACGTTGACAACGATATTAGTGTGATGGTTTTATCATATTATTCATCTTTTGATTGTTTTTTCTTCCTATTATGCATTTTTCTTTGAATAATTTATAGTTAGAGTGCTTTTTGATTGACTGACAAAAGGAATCCATTTTGTTATTGAGATGCTTGAATGTAAACGACGTGCTCAAATATCTTGTTAACTTCTAATTGATTTATGGTTGCTTAAAGAACGTCCTCCATCATGGTATGCGTGTGTTTAAAGATACTATAAGCACTTGATTACTCTTTGATCGTGACGGAACTATATTCCTTTTATTTGAAGGGAGTTGTTACGACGAGGAACTTCTCACTTAGTGCCTTAAAAAGTCTCTTGCATCTAAAGGTCTATTATTATTTACTGAAATCAAAACCTTCTTTTCTCTCCATTTCATAAAACAAGTGCTCACAATAACTTTGATTATTCTCCACTGAAACTAAAATGGTAGTTTTTATGGCTTGCCATAGGAAGCCTTGGTATTGTTAATTGTAGTTACCATTGCAGGTTCAAAGAAAATTAAGAGTTCAAGATACCGATTGCTTAGCAGTAGAACTGTAAGATGCTTAACAAATATTGAAGCTTTTTCACTTCTAGCAGATGACCTTAAAGAAGTCACTAGCCTTTTTTCTAGAAACTTGCTAGAGCCATGCATTCAAAGAGCCATAAGGTTAGTTTGGTAGATAAACTCATTTAGTTTTGATGCTCAGCTAAAGTTTAAGGTTTAGTTTTCTTGTGTTGGCTAAATAGTTAGAATTATGCTCCAAGTTTGGGGTGATTGTTAATGGTTAAGGTTTTGGTCCTCTATGGTTCATTTCCCGTGTATCTGGTTATAAGGATTAGGAGGATTTTTAATTAGGTACTGCTGTAGACATGTATAATTATTTTAATACAAGTGTTAATTAGACATTGTTACTAATAATTTATTTCTTTTGCACTACTTTGGAAGAATAACAAAATGGATAAAAGTTGGATGGTCAAGGATAGATTCAAGGATGATGCATACAAAAAAGGGGTTCGTGAGTTTCTTGATTTTGCTTTTGCAAATACCACTCGAGATAAGATTGCTTGTCCTTGTATGAAGTGTAACAATGTTTTGTACAAGAAACGAGAAGAAGTGGAAGAAGATTTGATCTTTAATGGGATAGTGGAGAATTATACTTTATGGATAAAGCACGAAGAACATCATAATTATCAAGTTACACAAGGGTTCGATAAAGAGGAAGAGGAGGAGGAAGATGATATTTATGGAATGATTGAAGATGGGATAGGATATCAACACATGGATGGGTTCATAGATGGAGAGGGGATTTATCATGTTTGTCCATGGGCTTATAATTAAGAAGCTATGAAGTTTTTTCAGTTATTGAATGAAGCTGAGCAACGGCTTTACCCAAGATTGGATATCTCAAGCCTATTAGCCAGTGTTAAACTCCTTCATATAAAAAGCATAAATCATTGGAGTAATAAATCATTTGATATGTTATTGGAGTTTTTAAAATCCATACTCCCAAAAAGTGAACTACATCCAAAAAATTACCATTAAGCAAAAAAGGTGATTCAAGATTTGGGCCTTGGTTATGAAAAAATTGATTCTTGCAGGAATGATTACACTCTATATTGGGGTGATGATGCAAATGCTGAACAATTTCCAGAATGTGGAGAGTCTAGGTGGAAATCAGCTAATGGAAGAAAAAGCAATAAGAAAATTGCTCATAAGATATTGTGATACTTTCCATTAAGACCAAGATTGCAAAGGTTGTTTATGTCAAGCAAGAGTGCTTCAGACATGAGATGGCATCACGAAAAATGTCCTAATGATGGAAAGCTGAGGCATCTTACTGATGCAAAAGCATGGAAGGCTTTTAATGAGATGCATCCTTCATTTTCTATGGAGCCTTGAAATGTTCGATTAGGTTTAGCCACTGATGGGTTTAACCTTTTCGGGTATATGAGTATCTCCCTTAGCACATGGCCTGTTGTACTTTTTCCATATAACATGTCTCCTTGGAAGTATATGAAGCAACCTTACTCAATATTATTCTTATTAATTTCTGGCCTAAAATCACCTGAAATGAAAATTGATGTGTATCTTCAACCACTAATAGCAAAGTTAAAAGAGTTATAGGAAGTAGGGGTGGAGATATATGATGCTTCAAAGAAAAAAAATTTCCAAATACACGCAGCAGTTTTGTGGACTATCAATGACTTTCTTGCTTATGCGTACATGTCAGGATGGAGCACAAAAGGATTCTTAGCATGTCCTTCTTGCCATAAGGATACTTGTTCTCTAACTCTAAAAAATGGTCGTAAGTTATGTTATTTGGGGCATCGTCGTTTTTTGCCAACAGGTAATTTTTATTTTTATTTTAGATATGATCATCATCATAAGTTAATTTTGATTTATTTATTTTGCAAATAGGTCATGTATGGAGAAAACAAAAAAGTTCATTTGATGGTCATACGGAGCATAGGTCAGCACCTAAGCCATTATCTGGTGATGATATACTACTTCAATTGGATTCTATTCAACATTCAACTTTTAGTATGTATAGAAGAAAGAGGAAGGCAAATGATATGTTAGTTCCAAATAATTACGAAAGAAGAGTATTTTTTTTAGTTACCTTATTGGAAAACTTTACTATTATGCCATAATTTGGATGTAATGCATATTGAAAAATATATATTTGAGAACATAATTGGGACATTATTAAATATTAAAGGAAGAACAAAGGACAACTTGAAAGCTCGATTTGATTTGATGGAGATAGGTATACGACCAAAACTCCATCCTGAAAAAGATGGTGATAGGTGGCTAGTACCTCATGCTCTGTATACATTTACTTCAAACGAAAAGATTGCTTTTTATGAATATTTGAGAAATGTTAAAGTTCCTAATGGATTGTCTTCAAATATCTCTCGTTGTGTGAATATGAAGGATCATAAGCTTAATTCTCTAAAATCACATGAACATCAATTTCTTTTAAAGCGACATCTTCCTCTTACAACACGTGGGATTTTGAATAATGAAGTATATGATGCTTTAACAAGGCTAAGTATCTTTTTCCAAGAATTATGTTCAAAATTCTTAATACCAAAAGATTTGGATCGTCTTGAGCAAGAAATTCTTGTCATTCTTTGCAAGCTTGAAAGAATATTTCCACCTACATTTTTTGATATTTTGATCCATCTATCTGTTCATCTTCTAAGTGAAGCTAAACTTGCTGGACCAGTTTACAACCATGGATGTACCCTGTAGAAAGGTAAGAAATTTTTAATTATGATAAATTTAAATATTGTTTAAGCAAATATTTTTTTTTATTAATTGTAAATTTAATATATTTTAATTAAAAGATAGCTTTGTAATTAATTTACCTTATATTATCAGGTTTTTACAGGATTTCAAATTACTTGTGCATAATAAAAGTCGTCCTGAAGGGTCAATTGCTGAAGGATATATTGCATAAGAGTGCTTAACATTTTGTTCAAGATATTTGAATACTGTAGAGACAAAGTTCGACCAAGTCGAAAGAAATGATGAAAATTATTCTTCTATCCCGGAAGGCATATCTGTATTTGCTAAAACTAGACGGTTGTTCAAAAATCAATATGTTGAAGAAGAAAGAGGAAAATCTTACCGTCTGACTAGTGAGGAATTGAAACAGGCGCAAGTTTATATATTAGAGAATTGTGACGAAATTGAAGATTATATCATGTAAGTAATTATTCATGCATTTTATTCCTATTATACAAAAATTTTTGCTTTTATTTTTTTAGATCTTAATATATTTGTATATAGAGAACACAAGTCAAAGCTGGAAAAAAAAGGTGAGGGATGTGGCAAGAAAACATAAATTAGAGTTTCTAGAATGGTTTTAAAAATAAGTAAGTTATGATCTACATTTTTGTCATTTTAT
Organism: Erythroxylum domingense; assembly: GCA_025594535.1. Classification (NCBI taxonomy): domain Eukaryota; kingdom Viridiplantae; phylum Streptophyta; class Magnoliopsida; order Malpighiales; family Erythroxylaceae; genus Erythroxylum; species Erythroxylum domingense. The sequence continues at coordinate 27,174,847 of JANQBM010000221.1, forward strand.
TTAATTAATATTATATAATTTTATATACATTATTTGCATTGTCATATTTATCACAATTGCTTACCACTATAATTATATATTTTATTATTTCAAGTTACTGAGTTACATAAAAAAGGACATGTAAATTCTTAACTATTACAATTAGCGTGTGATCCTCTCAAAGATGCAATCACTCATAAAGGATACATTATCAATGGATATAGATTTCATATAAAAGCACGTGAAGAGAGCAACATCTGTCAAAATAGTGGAGTAATTGTTAAGATAGACGAAAATTCAGAATATCTGGAGTATTACGGAGTTCTAAAAGACATTATTGAACTGCGATATCTTGGTAAAAATCGAGTTGTTCTTTTCAAATGTGATTGGTGGGATTTTTATTACTTGGATCGTGGTTGGAGAAAGGATAAATATGGTATCATTAGTGTTATAATATGAAGCACTTCTTGAATACCAATGAGCCATTTGTTTTAACGAATCAAGTTGAACAATGTTACTATTTTCCTGATGGGCTTATTCGACATTAGAGTATTATGCAGAAAACCAAACCTTAAAACTTTTATGACCTTCTGATTATGAAAGAATCTGATGACCAATTACAAGATGAGGCATATCAAGAAGATGAATCCAGTTGTCGTAAGAGATTAGCTTTGCCTGATATTAATGTTGATGATTTAATTGAATTAACTAGAGAAGATGTCCCCATAGATGTTATTGAAGATAATATTATGCCAGTACCTAGCATGATTGAAGTTGAACTACTTGATTCTGATGAAGATAGCGATGACGATGGCATTAGTGAAGATATTGGTGATGATTTAGAAATTTTGAATGAAGATGATGATGATGATGAGTCTAATAATGTTAGCACTATGAATGATAGTGATGATGATTAATTTTACTATTCTAGAACAATTATTTACCATGTCTAGCTATATTCATACTTTTATAATCAAGTTCTATAGTAAGATTTTTCTAACTTTTTCCTTTAATGTTAGATAAATTTGCTTAAAAAACAAACTAGAGATTCTATTTAAATGTTTTAAATATAATTAATTTTTATCAAAAATTAAGAATAAAAATAATGTAATCTAAAATGTTTTTGTCATCAATTAAGCATAAGTATTCTTATGTTTAAAAATTATATTGGCCCCCAAAATTTTTTTCTCTAGTTAAGCATGATTTAAATGAATATAAGGTTTTGATGAATTTGAATTTTTGGAGTTATTATTATGATAATGTTATTAAGATTATATGACATATGTTAATTGAATTAAAGTGTTAAGGTAGTAAGATTTCATAAAGGATATTTTTGGAAGATCACTTAAGGTTAATAGAACCTAAGCTTATAAGGAAGGGTAAAGTGGACTTTTTAGGCTCATTAAGGGTAAAAAGGGAAGATCACTTAAACTTAAAAACCTTAAAGAATTAAAGGAGGGACAAAATGGACATTTCATAATCATTAAGAGTATAAAAGGGAGAAAGAAGACTTTTCTTGCATTTGGAAGAGAGAGAAAACAAAATTGAAGACAGAAGAGAGAGAAAGTGCCATTGGAGAGAAAAAAGAGGGCTATATTAGGTTTTAATTTTTCTTAACCTTCAAGAGGGATTTTGAGAGTGATCAAGAAGGGAAAAAGGAAGAGGAAGGTTAAAGCTTCCATTAGAGCCAAGAAAATCATTGTTTGGTGAAGATTCAAGGTAAGTTGATGTTTAATCTTTTGGATTTTTGGAAGAGTTTTGGTTCAAAGAGCTTAGGAAATTCATGGGTATAAGTATTCTAAGATCAATTTCATGCATAGGTTTCTTTGGGTTTTCCAATTGGAATGCTTTTTGAATGGGAATTTTTTCTTTGATAAAAGGGAATAAAAGAAGGCAAGAGGAGCAAGAGGAAAGGCATTTTTTAGCAAGTCTTTTAAGCAAGGAAAATTAAGGTAGGTTTTATATTTATAATTGGATAATGAGCCATTATGTTTTCTTTTTAGTCAAGAAAATAAAATGATTTTTTATTGCTTTATAATTGTGGCATTTGTTGCTTTTGAATGATTTGAGAAATTGCAGTATGCTTGATATTAGAATTTGGTTGATTAATTGTGAAAAAGATGATGGAATTGAATGTGAAATAGTTCATGCTCATGAAAAACAAGTTTTTCAAAATGTGCCATTTGGGCAATTGGTTTACAATTCATGAATTACATGCTATGTGCATTTGGTGTAATCCATTCAAGAATGTCACATGCACGTTGACCAAGTTAAAGGCTTCTCCCGTTTGCCCGCTAGTGGCACAGAGCTCTTTATGGACTCTCTCAAGTTTACGACTACTCAGGACCATTATGTGGAAATACGTAGTTCGTCATATTCATGGACTTACCCAAACCATTCTGATGTGTTTATGTGTTCATGATATGTTGACAAGATTGATGCATACATGATTTGTTTTATTGTGAATTTGGTTGAAAATTTAAGAACCATGTGTTTTATGATTCAATAAGAATTTTCTATGACAATGAACATTTTTAAATGGTTTTGCTTGTTATTTGTTATAAACTTGTTACCTACGAGTTTTTAAGCTCACCCCCTTTTTGTCCCATCTTCAGGTGAAGAAAATGAGATCGAGTAACTAAGAGTCGAGGCATCACTCTATTTTTGCAATGTTTTTATATATTAAGTTAGATTTTGTAAAAGCAAAACTTTAAATGCATTTTGAGAATTATTGAGTTTGTTATCTTTTGTATTTTGAATTTTGGATATCTATGATGTAATGTGGCTTGGAATGCCATTAAAGTTTTGTAAACTTCTATTTTTTTTGTTAATCAAAAATGGATGATGTGGGTTGAAATTAGATGTACTTAGAAAAATTATCCAATTGAGTTGATGAACTTTGAACATGAATCGTTGATATATATATACATATAAGTGAGATATTATGGAAAAAGGAAAGATAGGGTTTTTGTGAATGATGGGAATTAGTTGTAAGGGATGAGTCAAATGAGTAGAGATTAGGGAGTTTAATGAAGTAAAGTTGGTAGTTGAACGGTTATGCTCATGACTTTCCAAGTTGTACATTGCAAATTTCAAGCATTCATAGGGGTAAAAATTTGTGTTTTGATTTCAGGGGAAAAACTGTACTGATTTAGGCTGATTTGGACAAGGTTGTCATCTAGGAAGTTGTAGTTCATTCTTTTATATTTCCAACGATATATAGTTTGTAAATTTTAGAGATTGAACTTGAAAGTTATGATTGTTACAAGTTAGTGATGCTGCATAGGGTGTATGCAGGACATTTTGCAGCTTTTCCATTTTGTTCTAACAGAATAAGAGTAATGTGATGTCTTGGAATGGGAAGAAGTAGTGTCATAAGTACTATGGTGTCTTGAAATGGGAAGAAGTAGTGTGATAAGTTAGAGATGAAATGAAGTTGATAAATGGGGTTGAACATATGCAAAAATTTATGATGAATATGTATAAGTTGAATGATTGTGTTTTTGGGATGATGATCAAATATGGATGATGAATTGATTGTAAATGATATTGGGTTGAAATGGAAGTGAAAATGATGAGGAAAATGAGTTAGGAATGATAGATATGCATAAGATGGGTCATAGGTAGCTTGTAAGAGTTGGAAATATGAAATTTAACCTGTAACTATTTGTTAGACGGACTTGATGTACGCTAAACGGACCTTCTCGGGTGTTTTAGTGTCCCAGATCAGTCTATGTCCGTTTGAAGAGACTTGATGTCTGCTAGGCAGACCTTCTCGGACCAGTTTTAAAAATGTGCAAATTTTGACTCTAAATAACATGAATCTCTCTTTGGGGTCTTCAAGGAAGTTGTAGAACACAAATTACTCTTCGAAACTATGCTTGAATGACCATAATCCGACACCCATAGTGAAAGTTATGCTAATTGCCCCAAAGCGTGTAGATATACAAATTGTGGACCTACCAATGCTTTTCTCTAACATATTTAGGCTTGAATGGAGATTGAAATGTACTTAGTTTGATATGAAAATAAGAGATAAAAATGAGTGATTTGTTTAGGGTGACGGTTGAGGATAAAAACATATGAATGGATTGTCGTTAATCAAGTATTCAAATTATAGAAATTTTGGGATGTTATGAGAAGGAAGACGAGCCTAATTAGCTAATGAGGTTCCATCAAAAGGACCCTACAAGGTAATGTACTCAAGTATGACTCTGAATGTTGGGCTTCGAAAACGGGGTCCAATAGCTGTGGTATAAGAACGCTAGGTTGGAGTCTAGGTTTAGGAGTATCCTAGGCATGAAATGAACATGTAATGATTCAAAAGTGAGTATTGGTGTAACACCCCACTCCTGCTGGACCCGAACCCAATATCGATGGTGATACCCGAGTCCGTGCCCTGCAAGGGTGGCGTGTCACATCACTTAACACTTAAGAACTCGATATAATTTTTTTTTGAATACTCTTATTAATGATCATTAATTTGGTCCCACTTTTTCTTTTTCAAAACATTTTGTTTGCTTTAACTGAAAACGGAACATATTACACTTCAATCGATGAAACAGAAAAGTCAAAAATGTGATCACTCAAATTGGCCCATTTTCTTTAAAATCATTCAATACAACACAATGACATTAACAGAAACTATTATTAGCCTCATGGACCCATTTCAAATTACACAGTACAATTGCGTTTCAATTTCTCAAAAATATTACAAATTGAAATATTCAGTTACAATAATATAACTGAAATAATTGAGTACAAATAAGTACAACAATTTGCGAAAAATACAATAAAATAAACAGACATAATGCAGACACGAACTGATCCCGACTTCTTCTCTCTCTCTTATGCACTAGACATACTCCCGTTGCCTAACGGGATATTCTTCTGAGTCCTGAAAAATAGTTGCAAATTTTGGGTGAGTTTTGCGAACTCAATGAGTGACCATCATCGATGGTCCACTCA
>JANQBM010000221.1:27215592-27236950 GCA_025594535.1 Erythroxylum domingense
ATATATTATTTGTTTTAACACAATTCAACCCCCCCCCCCCCCCTTTTGTGTATTTTACATATCATACTTGATTTCTATATTAACAAGTGATTTACTTCAAGAAAATGATCCAAAGAGGCTTTCTTCCATTCAGGCAAACTTTTACTTGGCACACGATTAAGAATATAAGTTGTCGTGAGGAACACATCTCCCTAAAAACTAATTGAAAGAATAACATGTGCCATCATTGACCTGACCATGTGAAGCAATGTTCGATTCCTACGCTCCACAACACCATTTTGTTGTGGAGTTTGAGGAATCGTTAGTTGTATTATTATACCCTTTTTTCTTACAAAATTCTTTGAACATATCAGATAGATATTCTCAACCATGATCGATCTGAAGAGCTTTAACTCTTCTTTCCAATTGTGTCTCAATTTCAGTCACAAAACGTTTGAACACATTAAGCACTTCATAACGATGAGCTAAAAGGTACACATGCCCATAATGAGAATAGTCATCTATTAAAGTGAGAAACCCCATGACGTGCCTTATCATTTATGGGTCCACAAATATTAGAGTGAATAAGCACTAGAGGTCTAGACACCCTTGAAGCCTTACCAAAAGGTTTTGCAGTTGCCTTACCAGCTAAGCATGACTCACATCTAGGCAACTTAACCCTAATGAGTCGGTCTAAAGTACCTTCTTTAGCTAGCCTACTCAATCTATCTTGACCAATGTGACCAAGTCTAGCATGCCATTTAACAGATTCAGAATTAGGATTAAAATATGAAACATAAACAGAAGATGAATTATCATGATATGCATCCAAATCAAGAATCAGAAAATCATTTTTCAATGTAGCATGGCCAAAAATATTGCCATTATACATAATATCCAATCCATAATGACTAGAACTAAAAACGAATCTTGATTTCATTAAAGTTACAAGAGACACAAGGTAACATCACACCCCGGGTGCATAGAGAGCATCATGGAGAAGCAAAGTATTTCCTCCACGTAACTTGAGCTTATATGTCCCTATTCTTAAGACATCTTCTTCACTGTTGTTTCCTAACATGACAGTTTGTGAACTCATCGGATACCGATGAAAGTCCACATAACCATCTCGATCCAGAACTATGTGCTTGCTTGCTCCCATATCTATAATTCAATTAGGAAGAGCATTAGCAACTAATGCATGAGAACAAACATATAACTCAGGAGTAATTAATACGAAAGATACCTTCTTAGGTTCAGGACAATCCCGAGAAAAATGACCTTTCTTTCCACAATTATAGCACTTCACACGTGCTATGTTTTTCTCTCCTTTGCCCTTAACCTTTTGCCTCTTGGAAATATAACCTTTTGGTCTATTCCTTTGAGGAGGCTGAGAACCTTTTCTCTTACCTCAATTGGCATTGTTGTCTTTGGGTCCTTTCCCTTTCCCAACAAGAGCCACTTTGGAGGAGCCAGATGTTTTTAAGTGATCCTCCTCTATTTTGAGGTGCTTTGTTATCTTTGCAAGAGTTTTGACATTCTTATTGTGTTTCAAAACAAGTTTCACATTCTTCGAGTGCTAAATATGATCTGGAAGAGCTCGAATCGCATTCAGGACTTGTTCCTCTTCAGAGATAGCCCGCCCAGTTACCTTAAGATCACGAACCATAACACTCATGGTTCATAAATGTTCAGTCATAGTGCGAGTCGTATTGATCTCGTAATTCATCCATTTGAGGTGTAAGGCACGAAGCCTTGTTATAGATATTTGACTAAACATGATCTTAAGCTTGTCCCACATGTCCTTAGCAGTGGAACAATCCTCAAATTCTCCAATTAGACCATTATGTATCAAATACAACATAGGATAACATGCTTTACGATCCTTTTTGGACCAATCTCCATGAGCCTTTAAGGATGCTTGATATTACTCACTAGCAGTATCAATATCTTTTTTGTCTTTGTCTAATCACAAAGTGCAGTCATTATTGTAGTCAAATATTCAAGCAATTCTCGTTCATTTAGAAGATACGGAATCTTCCTTTGCCACATATCATAATTAGACCCATCCAATTTTTCAGTGGTGGACAAATCACCGATCATGGTTTTAGTTGCCATATCTACAATTATATATAAAAATGACGTGAGGCACATTTACATTAATTAAATTATAAAAAATAAATCCACAATTCACATCGTATGGTCGAAAATTTCGTTAAGCTTATAATCATCTCATACAAAAAAATAAACTAGGAAATTTTTTTAATTTAATTAAACTATTTTAATTTGACATGTCACAAAGATGCCAAAAAGAAACAATATGTAAAACTAATTTACAACTAAAACATTATACATGTAAAACAAAATTTACATACAAAATTATATGAAACTCATTTATATAATATTATTGTAAATATATACAAATTTACCCATAAAACACATTTATGGAATAGTTCAAATTCTATTATATGAAAACAAATTCATGAATTCATAGAAAATTAATCTAAAACTTTCATGATATAATAAGCAAGCAAAGACTAAATTGCTAGGTACATACATAATATCATATAAAACTAATTCATATAATATTAGTAACACTTTTTTTATAACAATTTAATTATTATACACATGAAAACGTATTCTAAAAAAATATCATATTTTAAACAAATTAACATAACATATTCTTATAAAAAATATTAACAAGATATTTATTTTTCATAAAACAAATTTATATAACTCATAATAATTCATCCTATGTAAAACACATTCACATATCATTAATGAATTAAATAAATGTAAAACTAATTTACATAAAAAAATTAATAAATGGACAAACCATTTAGAATTATTTCATGTCAAACTAATTTAGCAAAAACAAATTTACTAAACTCATTATAACTCATTCTTTGTAAAACCCATTTACATGTCATTAATGAATTTAAAATAGTAAAGCAAAGAAACTTAGTTGTTCAGGCATTTATTGCTTCCTATTCTTGAAGTCCAAACACATTTGTCTTCATATTGAGAAGAAGACAAAACCCAAAAAAACACAAATGAAAAGAAAAGGACAAAAAAAGTTGAAATAGTGTGCCCATGCATACATCATCTGCAGTAAACCTTTAATAGGTTTCCATGAAGAAAACAACACCTATCTCTCTTCATGATTTCAACGTACATAAATGAGAGTCACACAAACTGAGTTTCTTGTTTTTTTTAAACGTTACAACAACAATTCACTTCGTTTGTTTTTTTCAACGTTCAAAAACCTGGAAGAGTATTTATATTTTCTATCTTCACTCGTATTGGTTATATACTTAAAGAACAAGAAATAAAATTTTCCAATCTTCGTGAAACCAATTACAAAATAAAGACAAGATGATCTCCACTTTCATGTGTTAAAACAAAGAACACAACACAATACGCAAATCATTGGCATTTTTTAACTATAATGTGAACGCAATACTGGCTCTGATACTAATGTAAAACTATATAAAAGGACTATCCTTTGTGGGGAAGCGTTGGATCAATTTTCCGTTTACTAGTCCACGTATGACAAACACCAAATGCATGGTGGCTACTAGAGTCACCGTTAAGTCATACCCTAAACTCTAAGCCTTTTGATGATTTCCTTCATGTGAGAGAGAATGATGGAGAAAAATTATTTTTCTTTATGATTGTGTCGAATGATACCTTACACTCTTTCATCTTTTAAGCCTTTCCTTATATAAAAGGAACAAAATAACTTACGGAAGTTATTAGTGGTCGTTTAAACTTCCAACGAAGTAACATTGGCCCAACTGATCTGAATAAAAATAAATGAATAAACAAAATATACGGCAGCAAAACTAGCAAACTTATTTTCCCTTTCAGTTCAAAAGAACAAACGTAGCTAGACTGACATGGAGATGTAGCATTGAAGTTCATATAGTGCGATACATTATGCACTCCATACACTGTTCTCACCCAAAGTGCCAATTTTAAATTTTGTTAGTTTATGCCCTTGCGGTTAATCAGTCTGTTGCAATTTGACGTATGATATTATTATTTAATTAATAAAAGGCATTTTTATCTTTATGTATTATGTTAATTACATTTGATGTTTTAATACTAAAGGTAAAATCTCTAAAATAATTACTATGTAACTGAAATTATGATGAGATCATAATTATGATATTTAATTTAAATTTTTATTTATTTTTAAAAAATGTTCCTAGTTGTAGTTTTATCAAGACAGGATTATGATGAAATAGTAAAACTAACGTACATTATGTTTATTCCTTATGAAGAAAGTAATTGATTTCATGAATTAAAGTATGGAGATATTGAAACTAATGTATAAGTGCTTATTAGAGAATAAGTTTACTAAACTAACTCGACTATGAGGTTCCCAAATAGAATATTACTTATATGTTTGTAGATTTTCTTATAATGATGGTTGTATAATCGATCCTTAGATTTGATAATACCAAGGTATCTTATATGTGAATTATTGTGTTTTGATACTATTATGAGTTGTCCCACGATAATTCAAACCATTTTAACATTCTTTATATTTGGGTGGTCATGACATATTGCTATATGTCAATCTTAATCTATGATTTTAAATTATTTAATTAGAGAATTAAAAATAAACTAAAAGGAAGTTTAGTTTATCTTATTCCAATTATGAATTATAATTATAATTTATAATCATTGCTAATATATTAGGAACCTAACGGGTCACACATATAGAATAGTTTAAAAGAGAAAAAAATTTAAGTTCAATTAAGTTGGACTTAATTATAAAGTTTGAGAAACTTTAGAGATCAAATATGAGATATTTGATTTTATTAAATTTAAATTAATTATGAATAGAGTTAGACTTTAATTATAATTATTTAATTTAATTTAATTTAAAATTGATTTAATTATAAAGTTTGAGAAACTTTAGAGATTAAATATGAGATATTTGATTTATTGAAATTAAATTAATTATAATTAGAGTTTGACTTTAATTATATAAGGTATTTAATAAAAAATTAAAAGATATTATTCTTTTCCTAAAATTAGGGAATTAGCATAAGGGAGCCAGCGCTCCTGGTTTTTTTCTCAACAATTGAGAAACTGTTCTATGGATATTATTAGAGACTAAACGCGTGAACAGCTTGCGGTTGACAAATCAAAAGGTTTTCGAAAGGATTTCAATAGGAAAATTGAATTAGATATGATTTCTTATTTTATGATTCGATTTAATTATTCAAGTTATTCAATTGTCGGGATCCGATCGAAAACCCTAAACAATTTTATTTTTTCATTACGCCCATGATTCGATCACAATTGATTTCCAACGAATTGTCTTGTCCATAGTTTGTGAGACCACAACTAACATAGGAACTCGTAATTTATTTTGTCTTTGATTATCTCATTCCCTTTAAACTATATGAATTATATTGATTATTGACATTACAGTTCATGATTTCTCAAACTATAACTTTAGAAATAGGTGTAGGACTTGTAAAAAGACAAACTCTATCAATATGCTAAAACCTCTTTTTAGAATTCCCTTTATACCCTTTAATTTTTCAATTCTTTTACTTTTTTATTATTAAAGGTGTGGTTTTCTTCTTGCCACTATCTTAAAGTTGAGTTCCTTCCCTTTTTTGGAAAGGAATTAGATGCTTTTCTCTCATCTTTTGACTCTCCTCAGGATACTCTCTTAACTCTTTTCCTTCCTTTTAACTCTTCTTTAGTTTATGTTTGACTCATTCTTTTCTAATTTTTTTCCTCCTTTCTCTTACTAATGGAATTACATCTTGCAGCTGAGGTGATTACTCAAAATATGAATTCTAGTCCTAGCATTTCCACAAAATGTCTGCAAACACCAAAAACCCAAAATCTTTCTAAATCCTTACTAGTAGAGTTGAGGAAAATTTATAGCCAATTTTTTGTTGATTCATCCACCTTTAACAAACTTAGATTCCTTCCTTCTTCTTTTGTCTCTTCCTTTTAAACTAAAGTTATAGCTCCTACTTTGAGACTATACAATAATGAGCAACTAGGTTGGTCACTACTTTGGTAGGCTTTTTTATAGATAAAAGGCTTACCTTTTCTATGACATAAATTTGAGTATTCGTACACAATTTTCCTACTCTATAGATCTACAAAGGCAAGTGCTCCTATTGAACTATAGTATAATGATGGTGAATATTGAGTGTCGATTTCATAAGGACTAGAAGGACTAGTTGATACCTTTTTTCTAAATATCTAACCAATAAAAAAGATGATGATTTAATTTAAAAGGTAAAACCAAACCAAAGTTCAACACAAATAATCACCCAAAATACAAATCACTGAAAAAATAAACCAAATCAAATATGTAGTGCCTATGTAATGAATCTACTTAAGATTTCTTACGTTCCTATCTCTTTATCCTATAATTTAACTAAAGATTATCAACCAATAGAAATTCTATCTTATGTTAAAATCTTTCTCAAGATTATCTTAACCAATCCTAGGATGATTAATTCAAATCTTTTTCTAGTTAAAACCCCTAAGATGTCTTTAATCGATATATGACTTTTGCTATTAGGTTTGAACCTAATTTGGAATATTCATGTCATTATATTTTTAAGTTTACATACAACTCCTTTTAATCATGCTAGATCTATTTACACAAAGGATATTTCAATCTCAAATACATGAATGATACATAAATCTATTTCCAAAGATATTAATTCAAGAAATAATAAAAACATATAGTTGAATCAAAATTAAATTGAAGAAATTGAATTTCTTCATGTATTTATATATTTTCATTTTCCTGTGCATTCTATAGGTTATAGTCTCCATGCATATACATATATTGTTATACTTTTACCATGATGTACTTGCATTGGTCTAGTCTGTTTGTTTTTGTTTTTTGTGTTTGTTTTTATTGTCTGTGTTTGTTTGTTTGTGTTGGTTTGTGTCTGTTTGTTTATTGTTATTTATTGTTGCTCTTACCTTAGCCAGGGGTCTATCAGGAAACAGTCTCTGTATCTCTATCGGAGATGAGGGCATGACTGCGTACATCTTACCCTCCCCATACCCTGCTTAGGCGAAAATTTGGGTATGTTTGGTTTGGTTGGTTGGTTTGGTAAAATTAAATTGAATTAAATAAAGAATCAAATCATAAGTCCATCCCAAGTTTCATCCCACCTAAGTACTAAACAAGTCTAATTTATAAAAATAGAAAATTTTATCTGAGGACTTAGAAGAAGAACTAAAAATAGGAGAATCCATTATATATCCCCCTTTTGCTAATAAACAATACTGCAATTGAGAAGAAAGAAATGTAAATATTAATATGCACTAGCAATCGTAAGCACAACAAACCTTGTCTTTAAAATTATTTAATATAATCTAAGTTTTAAGCAATCAAGTTGATGCAAATCCTTGAAAATTCAAAAATAGATGAAAAGTTTTCAAAAAAAAAAGGTAATTGGCTAAAAATATGACTAATATCATTCAAAGGAAAGGCTATATCTCAAAGTTAGTTACTTCTAAAGGATAAAACTGGGTAGGAAATAATTAAAGAAAAATAAGGTAAATAATTTGTTATATCTAAATGCCTTTAATATTTTAATGTCTCTAATACGATAACATGATTTTAACATACATAGCAAAAAATGTTTTAAAATTATCCAACTATGAATATTGTCTTTAATAACTTACATATTCACCAGTCCTATACCTCTTCTTACCTTAGAAACACATAAAAGATACTAAAGATATTTCTTTGGACTAGAACCTTTGCAAATCACTTAGGATCAAGAGTGAATCAGTTTGAGGTTTGCACATTTATCAAAGAAGGAGGCTTAGGTATCAATTGATCAAGATCACTAATAAGGTGCCTTTATCATAAAGGTTGTGAATGTTATTTAGTGGCTCTTAATCCATCTAGGTTAAATGGATTTATTCTTATATAATAAAAAATTTGTGGATTAGGAGGTTCAAAAATAAACCTTCAAAATCTTAATCTCTAAACCAAATTCTCATAATAAAAGATACCTTGAGTTAGGGGATAAAAAATAATTCTTGAGAATGGATATAAAACCTATTTTTTAAAATTAAAATAATTCATTTAGACGCCATAAAAGGCATCAAAAGGAGACATTACTATGCCAAACAAGTTTAGTAAGATTACGTTAATCTTTACAACTATTATCCATAAGGACTACTAGAAATAAGAAGCTAAGATACTAAAGATTCCATCTTCTTCTAAGAAAGTGGCTCATATTTTTAGCAGCTTGATAAGCAATGATGATTTCTCTAATCCGGTAGTATATCTTGTGACTAAGGCATGATTTTTAGTTTTACGATTATTGAACAATCTTTGATTCCTTTCCATCCATATTGCATGCACAGAGTAATTCAGGCTAGACATTTTTGGTCTTTCCATAATTTTTGGTATTGCTTTTTAGCCCACATAAATATGTTATCCCAATCAACAACTGGGCAAAAAGATTCAATGTGTGTTACATTCTGGCTTAAATTGAGGCTGTGCAGTAGCACTAGAAGTAAAGATGACCAGTGGTTTTAGCTTTTAGGCAACATAATGTATAAAGTTGATCATTGGCCTTTTAATTTTGTCAGTCTTCTTCTAATTACTAACCATGTGATAAAAGATGCTTTAGGAATCAAACAACCTTTCCAAACAATGTTGAACCATGGAATGTGTGAAGTGTGAGGTTTGATAGCTTTAAAACGGGAGGAGTTAGAGAATTATCCATTTTTTTGTTGATGGACCAAATAGGTTTATCAGTCAAAGAAGGGCTAGACAAGTAATTGGGAAAGAAATTCAGCAATTTTTTAGCTCCATTGCTAGTTACCAGCCAAGAGTTATGAATTATGACCTTCTTGACTCAAGCTTGGCTTGGAATTCTAGTTGTGAGAAAGAAGATATCTCCTCTCATGATCAAAGGGCTTTGACTGGTCCAACAATTGTCAAATCAAAACCATTTATCTTTACCATTGCTAACTTTAAGATAATGATTAGCATAAGAAAACAAGTAAATAGGACAAGCAAATCATAAAAAAGTAGAAAAATATAATATACAAATTTAAAATGTTATACTATATTCAAGCTTATAAAAGAAGGGGATAAAAAATTTTATTAAAACAATTTTTTATACTATCAAATTTTTATCACACAAAATATCTTTTGCAATAGAAGGCTAAGTGCACATACTATTTTCCAATATATAATGGTAAATAGATTATCAATCCCACAAATAAGAAATAAGAATTAAGTAAAATATCATACCATTAACTAACTAATTAAAATAGAAAATAATGTTTTATTATGAAAAATTAAAACCTAGGTAGAGAAAATAACCACCAGTGTTTATATTTCTCAAACAACTCAAAATACGAAACTTATATATCCCACTCTAAGATTTGTATCGCATATTAAATAACCTTAAGTGGACTTTGTATCCCACTCTAAGATTTTTATCGCATATTAAATAACCTTAAGTGGACTTTGTATGAGAAATTAATGACTAATTTGCAAAATAGAATTGCATTTGTCTTTTAAATCTTTCTACGAAGCGAGACAGGCTCTGACATGCCCTGATCCTAGGTCATGAGTATCTTATAACTTTTCTATAAGACCGTATCTTATGCATTCATACACTTCGAAACATTTGCTCCACCATATAGTCTCTCTTTACACAAAATGGCACATAGCGATCTCCTAGGCATTTTTCAATCAAAATTTGACATTTCTTCTTGATTTTTCTGCTAAAACTCTTCAATTATTGACGATACTCATACATGTCTAATGATTACTTAAAAAATGATAACAATCAATTCATTTGGTTGTTATCATTTTCTCAATATACACAATATACGTGAAAGGTCTTTTCACTTTCAAATCCAAAAACAATCATTACACCCAAAACAGTATAATAACTAATTAATTAATTTAGTAACTTTCTTAGAATGTTATAATCCAGTTTTAATATATAAAAGTTTACAACTTAATGCATTTTGATGCTTATATTCACGCCTATTAATGGTAAAGGAGCGATACTATATAACAAAGGTAAGGTTAGCCGTTAAAATAAACACTAAGTTTCGGTTTTTCACGGTTACAACTCTTTTTCCAATATATAAAATCTATGATATGCATTTCCTCCAATTTTGTGGCTCTTTTCATATGCATATGACAATTGGTAAATGAGAAAGATAAGGTCACTTATTAAATTATTACTTCATCATTTAATAATGAAGATATCTTTTCTTCCATGAAGAAAAACAGAGAGATTTTCTTTCATTCCATAAAAATTCCTAATAAGTCCCCACAGTGAAATAAATTGGATGGTTTCTTAATGTAGTTCCTAATGCAACTAGATAGCTTTGAGGAAGGCTTATAGATTGCATTGAGGTCTGACATTTGAGGATCTAAGCATTTTATCTTTTCAAAGAAGTTAAAACTAATCAAGTAAGAAATGAAGATACTTTATAGTGCTAATATTGGCAACAGACAACCTTGCCAATACAGCGAGAGGGGAGTTGGAAGTTATACAACTAACTTCAATACACCAAACTTGGGAATTATAGAATTGAAGCAAGGGAAACGGAAGAATTACACAACTACTCTCAAGCATTGTTATTTGATTATTCCCTATCCAAACAAGGAGTAATAGTGGAATAGATGAAACATGGAGATAGAAACACTTTTGTATTTCACAAGGCCATAGTTTCAAGAAAGGCTAGAAACATAATTATCTCAGTCAATTACAATAACATTGTTCTTAATTCTCGAACGCAGCTTATGCAAAGAGCTTATGAATAAATTAGCGAGCTTATGAGCAAACCTTTAGATGCACACTCTTCTAAGCAATTTCTCAAAAAAATTCTACAAGACTCTATTTCATTAAAAGATGTAACTTAATTAGCCAGACCTATTTCACTATTAGTAGGGATGTCAATTTTGGCCCGACCCGTCGAGCCCATTTTTGGCCCGAGTTTGGTAGGCCATGGGCTGGACCGGGCCATTTTGTCCAAAACTATGTCGTTTTGTCTTTTTTTAATTAAAAAAATTTAGACGGGCTAGGTCCAGCCCTACTCATCCCCGCCTGCAGCCCGGCGTCACCTCGGTCTAGCCCATTGATATCCCTAACTATTGGAGATAAAAAATACATTCACATCTCTCCATCCTCGTAAAGCCTATGGACCTAATGGCTTTAATGTCAAGTTTTTCAAGGAAACTTTGTCTCTCGCTGGTAACATGGTTTCAGAAGTTGTGATGGAATTCTTTAGTAAAGATACACTTTTTAAAGAGATCAATAAGACTTTTGTCACTTTTGTTCCAAAGAACGGTGAGTTGAGTAACTTTGCTAATTTCAAACTATTTACATGTTACAATTCCTTATAAACAAACATTTCCAAGCTCATAGCTCAAAGGCTTAAAAGAATTCTTCGTAAGCACGTCAGCCACACTTAAGGTGTATATATTCCTAGTAGAATAATTGGTGATAATATTCTGATACTTCAAGAGCTCATTACCAATTACCCCAAGAGGAAAAGCAAACCTAATTGTGGTATTAAAATTGATCTTAGGAAAGAATATGGCAATGTGGATTGGAGTTTCATCATAAATATTTTACAGGCTATGGAATTTTTAGGAATTTTCATAAGGTGGATTGAACAATGCTTGATGACTTCTTCGTATATCATCTTGGTAAATGGACAACCTACCAGGTTTTTCTAAATTAGCAAAGGGATCAATTAAGGAGATCCTTTATCTCCATACAACTTTTCCCTAATGATGCAAACTCTCCATAAGATAATTAAGAATATGGTGGCAAGGACAAAGGAATTTAAATATTAGTCAAAGTGTGGTAAATTTAAACTAACCAATCTTTGTTTTGCAGATGATTTGATTATACTCTCAAAAGTTGATGCTATATATATTTCCACCTTGATTAAAGCTCTAAAGATGTTTCATAGAGTCTTAGGAGTATAAGTAAATTGTTCCAAAAGTAGTATATTTATGTCTAAGAGTGCCTCAGATCTTTAGCAATTTATTTCAAACTTAACTAGTTAATTTTCAGTCACAAGAATTCCCAATAAAATACTTAGGCATTCCCATCTCTCCAAAAACATTAAAAGCAAGGGATTACACTAAATTGTTTGATAGAATGCAAGCCAAAATTTCAACTTGGAGCTCTAAAAATCTTTCACAAGAAGGGAGAATACAACTCATTAACTCAATTCTCAACTCCATCAACAATTATTGGGCTGCCTACTTAGCTTTTCTTGGTTCAATCTTGAAAGCTATTAATAGTATGTTTAGTAAATTCTTATGGACTAGTAGTAAAGAGAAAATCCACAAAACTATAGTGAAATGGAAAGATATATACACACCTAGGGATCAAGATGGTTTCGGAATTTGTTCCACTAAAACTATGAACTCAGTCTTGCTCACAAAAACACTTTGGAGATTATTGAATGACAATCAATCTCTATAGTGCAAATGGATACATAGGTACTTCATCAAGAACAAGAGTATCTAGGTACATTTTCCCTCTACTACTCTTAAAGTCGTTATAAGGATGAGGGACAAGTACAAGACTGACTTCATTGCGTTGATAGGTAATAGGAAGTCAGTTAATTTTTGGTATGATGTCTAGCTTTCTATGAGACCATTGATTAATTCCAATGTTGCTAACTCCCTAAAGATTTTAGTTCCCTTATAAGTTTCGGTTGCTACAGCATTACAATGCAAGGAAATTTTCAAAACTTAACACTAGCCAATTCACTCTATGGATTGTGATGAAAGGCATAATAAAAACATTGGATAGGTTAGCCAAATACACACAGCTCACTAACTGGTGCTGTTTATATAGAGATGCAGAGGAAACTAGTGAACATTTATTCTTAAAATGTCACTAAATTAGAGACATATGGAGGGAACTGCACAATAAATGCACGTTAGCTGTTGAAATTGATAATTTGGATAGCATATCTGGACTGTTAAACTACAGAAACAGCATTCCTAGCAAATGCTTTTGGATAGCTTTATCTTTGACAATCACTGCTACGTGGGACAAGAGGAATTTCAGAATATTTCAAGACAAAAGCACTCGTCAGGAGCTATTCTATAAACAATTGGTACAACAGATTAAGCTCCAAATCAGTTTACAAAAGTAGAAATTACAGCACTCTTTGTGGAGAGGGCAAACTTTAGAGCATCTAGAGATGACCCGTATATAAGGCACGCTTCTTGGCAGTTCGCCAGAGGAAAGGCTCCAACGAAGCAGCTGTTTACCAAGACTGCTTGTAAGTCACAGTGTTTGCACTGCAGGATGCTACCGAGGCATATCTGGTGGGACTCTCCTTCGTGCCATTTATGCCAAGCGTGTCACATCTTGCCAAAGAATATTTAGATGACTAGGCGTACTAGGGGTGAGTGCACTTAAACTCGTTGCTGTGTAATACGTTTTCTATTAGGCAGACTAACTGTTACTAAGATTAGATGACAAGTTGCTGTATATGTTGAAACCCTTTTGACTTGCCTTTATGCCTTTATGGACTAATATATTCAAATTTTTCAACAAAAAAAAAGTCCTTCCATTAGAAGAGATTGGCATTTTTTTGGATTCTAATTATAATCTTAACCATCAACTAATCATAAAACAATCAAAGTAATAACTAAAATTTTAATATTATTGGGTGTCATGTGACACAAATAACGATTAATAGTAGCTACTTGTAGAGTCCAAAGGATTTTTCATTTTGGAATTGATAGAAGAATTGATATTGTTGCAGTCTATGGACCGCGCACTTGTTTAACATAATTTTCTAATGGTAATTGCAATAATTTCTTCTAAGAAAAAGCTTTAGAGTTGGTGATCGGTGAGTATCCATATATAGTAATTAAGTTGACTATAAATAATAATAATAAATCATTTTTATAAAATAAAAATTATTGGTTAATAATAATGACGAAGTCTCAAAAGGAGTTTCTTATTTGTTGTCTATTAGATTTTGATCCTTCTAAGAAACATTTAATAAGAGAAGATTTGTATGTGTCAAATTAATGTAAGGCAGAAGTATCTTTAAAACTGTTCCAATGACAATATCAAGCTATAATATCAAGAATAGTCATAAAACTCTATATAACTTTTGTGGAAAATCTTTAGATTTCAAAACACATTATTCTACAGATAAACTATTGAAGTATTGAGAACTAACGTTATTATCTTATTCAGAAAACGTAGCTGGACTTGGAAATTGGAACAGCTGATGAAAAATTCTGAGCAACTACGTAATCTTTTTATGTGTGATGTGGAGAGCAATTATAGAGTCACGTAGCACTAAATACACGTACCACAAATTTATTGTATATGGACCCACTCACCATAACTGGGTATACCAGCATGCACTACAAACAACAAGTAGTAACCTGGGGGTGCAATATTCATCGTGGATGGTCCAACTACTTTTGAAGCGTAAGTATCCGACGTCTCAGATGCAAATCCGACCATTCTCAGAACCACCATCCTGTGATTCATGGAAAATGAATGTGTAGTAAAAGAAGGAGCCACTATTCTCACTGATACAGCCTTTTGTGCCAAAAGAGTTTGCAGACTAAATTTCACGAAAAGTGTTTCCCCATATTTTATTCTTTCCTTGAAGGCCAAAATTCTCGGCCTTATGGAAGAATATTCCATCGATAAATACGGTGGTGAAAAAGCCTCCAAACTAAGGTCCGTTGGGAACTCTACCCCTGTAAAGTTATAGTAGATATGAGGGTTACTACCACCAACAAGAACACGACCATCTGGTAGTAAGATTGCAGTTGAATGATACATTCTTGGCCTTGCTGACGATGCCATGACTGAGTAGCGCCAGCTTTGTACCTCAAATGGTCGATATATTATCGGTGTAGTTACTGGTTCATTCGCTAATTCCCAGCCTGCAGTACCCCTTTGAGCACCATTGATTATAATAATATCACCGGTAGGAAGAAGAAGCATATCTCCCATTACTCGAGGTATTGGCATGCCTTCCATGACCCACAAAGGCTTTTGATCATTGACCCTTAGTCGCCCACATGTAGAACTTGAAGTTATCAAAATTCCCTGACGTGCTAATGGGAATGCAGTTTTTGGAGCGCCCCCACAAACCACTACTTCAACATCTCTATTGATATCACCATTTTCATCTAAAGGAAGTAAAACAGATGATCCAGAACTAGGATAGTTACGGGCATCACCACCAGGGATTTCAGGGTACTCTCTAATCACCTGGTTTAGATTGTAATCAAACAATATTGCTCTTGTATTAGCAAAAATGAATAGATTACCGTCAGGTAAAAGATGAAGAAAGGGATACAAGTTATTTTCGTTTTCATCGTTAGTATGTCTCAAAAATTCAAGCGAAAAATAAAGAGCGGGAGGATGATTGGGGTAGAACTCATAATTGAATTCACCTCTGCCACCCACAATAATTATGCGTCCATCGGGCAATATCTGATCAGTCGCATACCATCTTCTTCTAGACAAATATTGTCGGAATTCTACCCAATCACAAATGTCGTCATCACATGGAGTATACGTACGCAAAACATGATCACCATCATTGTAGCCACCAGTTTGGACCAATGTTCCATTTGGTAGAAGTGCCCCAGAGGAGCACCAAGTGTCAGTTTGGACCTTTAAGGGTTGAAATGTATTGGCCGCAATGTTATAGATGATGGAGTGTGCTGTGCAGTCCACTTTTAGTACTTGGTCGTATGGATCAAATCGGCATTGGCCACCTGGGAGAGAGAGGTTGGAGCGACCAAAGTCAGTCCGATCATAGATGACGACCTTATTATTATGCAATAGTTGCATATGCATGGCTGATATGCCAATGCTTTCTTGCAAAAGATGCCACTCACCTTGGCGCCCAGGAGTCTGAGTCTGTGATATCATTATAGAGGGAAATATGAAGAAAGAAAATAAAAGTAAGATTAATTTGATCATACTAGTGGTTGCTTTTGGTTAGTAATGGGGAGGTTTTAGATTGACTAGTGTGAAGAGCGTGTAAGATTTGGTGCAGCGTAAAGTAGATAAAATGAAATATATATGACAAATATTTGGAAGAGAAGAGGGAAGTAATCTTGGGGCAGCCTAATGAACGGCAACATTATAGAGGATGCTTCTTCACAAGATTATACGCTCAAGAAATATGATACCTTGATTATGTAACATTTTTCGGCTGATAAAATATTATAAGGAACAATAAGGGATGCAGTTGTTTCTAGATATACGAATCTTTTTACAATGACGTGGTTTTACATTTTTTTCCCCTCTGTTATGCTAACACAGCGGCTAGAAGCTTCTTACTGCACTTGAGGACTAGCTAGCGTTGCCGGCAAGGTGCACAGGTCGTCAAGTGCTAAAGATGATGTCTAAAACATTATCATTGACAATCAAACACTGAATATTTTCCCTATGCTTTTAATCGAGGAACCACTAGTAACAGTACTACAGATTTCATCCACGTCTCTTGTCCCTAGGGTGATTAACAAATATTCTTCTTTGAAGTTTAGATGGAAAAAACCATTAGAAATTTAACAGCAACAAGAATTGTATTTTAAAAAAGGGTGTTCAGTTCTGTTGTCACTGGGAGCACATGGTTTCATATTTTGGATAGCGCTCTTATCTCCCGCACAACCCGTCAAATGAATGTAACTCACTATCAATTTTTTGTAAAGAAAAAAAGAAGACGAGAATCTTATATATATATATATATATATATATATATATATATATTTGGAACGGAGAATCTCGTAGCCGCTATCCTTAATTTGGATGGGCACTAGGTAAATTTTCATATTGACGCAATAGTCTGCAAATTACGCTAATCAGGTATTTCGCACTAGGCAAGCCATATATGACAGGCTCAATCGAGAGAGCGTAAGTAGGGAGATTCGAATACAGAACCTTTTGTCCTCATGCCCCCCACCTCACCAACTCGATCACTCCCTAAAGGGCGAATCTTATATATTCAACACACGATAAAAGTCAAATTAGGGCTAACAGCATAAAGATACAAAGAATGATAAGTAAAGCACTATTCCTCTAACAATTCATTATAATCTATTCCAATAGTAATAATAAGTAATAGTTTCATTGGAAAAAAGTTCAAAAAAAATAATTGAATACTAAATAGAAGTTTTGAAAGGGATAAAAATTTGGGTCAAAGAGTAACTAGATTGAAAGAAGGCTCTAATAAACATTTCTCGGTCTAAAACACAATCTCCACATTTATAAGTCCGCTGCCCACCATAATAACCGCATGAAAAATTTTTAGGCTATGTATATATATAAGATTCATGTCTATATATATATATTATATTTAGAACGGAGGAACTCATAGCCGCTATTCTTAATTTGGATGGGCACTGGGTAAACCTTTGGATTGAGGCAATAGCCTGCAAATTACACCAACTGGGTATTCCGAACTAGGCAAGCCCTGTACGATAGACTCGATCGAGATAGCGTAGGTAAGGGGATTTAAACACAGGACCTTTTGTTTCCATCCCCCCCAACTCCACCAACTCGACCACTTCCTATGGACAAATCTTATGTATTCAACACATGATAAAAATCATATAAAGGATAACAACATAAAGATACAAAGAATGATAAGTAAAGCACTATTCCTTTAACAATTCATTATAATCTATTCCAATAGTAATAATAAGTAATAGTTTCATTGGAAAAGAGTTGAAAAAATAATTGAATACTAAATAGAAGTTTTGAAAGGGATAAAAATTTGGGTCAAAGAGTAACTAGATTAAAAGAAGGCTCTAACAAACATTTCTCGGTCTAAAACACAATCTCCACATTTATAAGTCCGCTGTCCACCATGATAACCACATGAAATTTAGGCTATGTTTGGGTTGAATGGTTATTAATGAAATGAAATATTATTTCATCGTTTGGGAAGAGAGTTTATAATGGAATGAAATGAAATATGATGGAAGATGAGAGTTTCACATTACATCCCATTCCATCCTGGATAGTAAAAATAAGTTACCTCCAATTTGGGGATTTAGGATGAAAATGATAAACAACATTCTATTACGTTACATTATGAACCGTTATTTCAAATAACATTTCACTATATTACATTATGAACCCTTACTTCCCTTCCAAATAACAATTTTCTAATATTATATCCGTTTACATTCTATTTTATTACAAACTATTTCATTCTATTCCATTAAAAACCTTACGTCTAGTCAAACATAACCTTAAGGTTAATTGTTGGTGGCCATCTATGACCATCCTTGACAAGTAAGATAAAAATATAATAAAGAATATTGTAACTGGTAATGGAAAATATGCAAATTATGCTAAACACAAAGTTGTTCCCTCCATCGTCTACATCTTCATTTCCATTTTTTTATTTTTTATTCTTCCCTCCCATCTCTATAGAAGATGTGGATATAATTGTTCAAACGTGAAGAAGAGAAAGATCACTTTTGTTTCACAACATATTTGTTCCATCCATTATTTTGTTAACATTCATTTTTTTCTTCTTCCTTCCATCTCCATTAAAGAAAATCATGTCATTTATAGTTGACATGAAAACTACAACTTTATTTATACAACTTATAATTGGAACAATTTATTTTGTTTATCTACTTGTCTATTTATTGCATTTCTAAGAAGAGTGAATTAGAGTTTCAAAACAAGAATAAGAAAGAGGATCACACATTCCAAATCTTGCCTATGTATACGTTAAAATTGAAATATCAAATTTGAGTACAAATCATACCAATCCTTATTGCAAGCTACATTAGTACTCTATTTGTCCATTATCATGTCTTTGTCTAAAAACATTATCATTCCTTACAAACAAGCAAGATATACACTTTTAAATGGAAAAATATTGATTGGATGGAAGGAATACAATGGCTTAATACAAACTATACTGAAACGTAGTAAATTAATACTTCTAGTTTAAATAAAAGCTACAAGTTATAAATAATAAATATAAAAAATATTTAAAATAAAGTTATATTTTCGGAATAAAATAGGAAGACCATGACTAAGTTGTAAAAATACCAAGCATTAATGTGAGGTACATGGATTAGCACATGGTTGTTACTAAAGTTTGTCAAGAAAAGGTTTTGTCTAACATGGTTAAATACATGTTTAAGTGATCAACCTTGCAACAACTTATGTCAAATATATTTTTTTGACAAACTTAGATAAATACATGAATGTGCGGTCAACCATGACCTTGATGGAAAATTTAATGATAAATGATGAAATGCATGATTTAGTTGATAATAATGCATAAAATTGTATTTGTAGAAGGTTTTCTTTAACATGGTTTAGTGCAAGGCCATATAATCAACTATGTTATATTTTTAAAACTTGTTGAGAAACGTGAAGTACACAAATTAATACATGATTATGCATGAAACTATATGCATTAATGCTTTTTTAAGATAAATAACTACATGATTGTATGGTCAAAAGTGTTGTAGTTTAAATTTTGGTAGGGACTTATGTATGGGTCATGTTATTGTTGGGTTAGCCATAGTTGCATGCATCATATGCATGCAGATGCAACGGAAGTGTCGGAATCAAGATTCCGACACCATGACAACCTGAAAACCACAAGATCATACATGTATACAAGGATATGTAAAGAACATGAAATATAAAAGCATTTTTACCTTTGTTTCTCCTCCTTTCTTAATTCTTCTCCTTATTTGGGTTGTTGTAAACACCAAACCCTTCTTTGATCACCCAAGAACACACAAAGAAAGAAGATGAAACAATTTTTAAGGGTTTTAGAACGCCAAACTTGATGAATTCAAGTAGATGATCAAATGAGAGATAGATCAAGGTTATCTTGCATGCTTGTTGATTTATACAACAATTGCATAAATTGTATGAAAATAACTTAAGAACTCTTCTCACTCTCTCTATAACACTTCTAGAACCCCTTTCTCTATCACTTGAGTGTGTAAGAAGTGAAAGAAGCTCATGTATATAATTGAAGAACTCACTTATATATCATTTCGTAGCCTCTGTCACAATTGTCTGCTTAAAATAGGCCATACACACTTATTTTTAATCTGATCTTTTATGCGTGTGACCGTTGAAGGTAAAACCTATCTATTTATTTTATGCTCAAAAATCGCAAGTGAATGGGTTGTGACTTGTAGTTAAAAAGAGCGAATATCGATCCTATAAGAATTGATGCCTAGACACTGCTTAATTTAGACACAACTTTGTTTAAGATACAAATTTGTTAAATGCAAATAATCTGAAAAATTAAATTAAAATTAAAAGACTAACATAAACAATGGACAATACCGCAATTGCAGAAAATCTGAATTCAAGAATCTAAATGCTAGAGATTACTTTTTCCTTATTTTATCTCCCTCCTATTTTATTGATTGAATTGTGTCTCACTCTAGATTTATGAATGTACTAATTACTCTCTCTCAAGGTGTAACTATTTATCCCTAATTGAATTAACAGGAATCGATTGCACGATCTCTCAACCTACCCAATGACTCTACCGATTCAAATAGTTATTAAACTATCCTATGGGTGATCAATTGACTATTTGAGATCTCTCGTCTAGCTATTCAATTAACATGATTGCTAGTCTATAGGTTGCCAACTCTTGTTGTATAATCCTACATGACTTTCATCTCACTCATTCTCTTGATTTGTTGCAAGAAGACAATTAAGAACAATAATAAACAAAGACATTTGTATTCAATTTAATAAAATAGGAGTTTTGACAAAATAATTCAAAAGCAATCCCTAAAATTAAATCAACCTAACATGGTCTCCATAACATCATCAACAATTATATAAACCATTTTTACAAAGAATAGAAGAGATTAAAATGACAAAAAATTGAATAGAAAGACTCCTTTGTTCTTTTTCAAAATCTAGAATTTTGGTGTTAATGTGCTATTTTGCCTAATCTTGATGATGATCCTTGTCTTCAATCCTTCCTTAATGCTCCAAACATGTGTTCTTCACTCAAAGATGTTGTTTCTACAGGTGGATGTCATCTCTCTTAAAGATGGAGGCTTAATGACGTTTTTATAGTCTAAAAACTCTAGGTTTATTAAAGCCTCATAGATTGCTTCGGATTACAATTCCCATGTCTATGAGAATTTGCATGATTCCCACAAGCATGGGAATTACACACAGATGCACTCCTTATTTCTTCTACGATTCCCACATCTGTGGGAATTTGCATGATTCCCACGAACGTGGGAATTTGTCACAGATGCACTCTTCTTGTCTTCTCTTCTTTGATCTTTTATTCAACCTCCAAGTTGCTCCCTCTTCTTTCCTACACAAAAATAGTC
>JANQBM010000221.1:27305648-27318738 GCA_025594535.1 Erythroxylum domingense
TAGTCACCTTGTTGATCCTCCGGTAATCAATACACATCCTCCAGGTTTCATCCCTCTTTTTAACAAATAGGACCGGTTCTCTCCAAGGTGACGAACTCGGCCTTATGAACCCCTTCTCTAATAACTCTCCCAACCGCTCCTTAAGCTCTTTCAGCTCAGCTGGAGCCATGCTGTATGGTGGAAAAGAAATAGGAGTTGTCCTAGGAATCAAGTCAATGGCAAACTCGATCTCCCTCACCAGTGGCAAACCTGGTAATTCCTCTGGAAATACATCAGGAAATTCCCTCACAATAGGAAAATCCTCTAACCTGCTTTCCTTCATACTTATGTCCACAACATACGCCAAAAACCCTTCACACCCTTTCCCTATCATTCTGTCAGCTAATAAAGCCGAAATAATTCTTGGCGGTGGTGTTTTTCTGTCCCCTCTGAAAGTCAGCTTCTCGCCGTTGCCCAGATCAAATTCCACCTCCTTTAGGCCACAATCTAACTTCTTCCAATACTTCTCCATTACATCCATCCCACAATAACATCTAACCCCTTCAGTTCTAGAGTTAGCAGGTCCACTACCAGTCTAGATCCATCAATAAAGAGCTCACAATCTCTAAACACTTGACTTACTATCACATTCCTCCCTAAAGGAGTACTAACAAGCAAGAAATTATCCAACAGCACTGAATTCACACCAGGTAATGTCATGCTTGTAGAGACAAAAGAATGGTTGGAGCCAGAGTCAAATAAAACATAAGCATCAGAATTAAAGAGCTGAGCCATACTCGTGACAACTTCAGGTGCGGCTGCAGCCTCCTCTCTAGTCATGGAAAACACCATAGCTTGTGCTTGACCCCTCGGTTTCCCTGGAGGAATTGGCTTCTTTACTGATCCAGAGCTGGCCACCCCAGCAGCTGGTCTGGTTCCCACTGTTTCTGCTCTCCTTGGGGCTTGAACCTGTGAACCTTCCCCTCTAGACATCTGAGGATAGTCCTTGATCATATGCCCCTTTTCTCTACACCGAAAATAGGCTACCAACAACTTGTAGCACTCACCCCTGTGCAGCTTCCCACAATGCTCACATTTGGGGTAAAAATTTCTGCTCCTCTCTGCTCTACTATTTCCTCCCACTGAGGAGGCCTGTCCTGACAATGCCCTGGATTACTTGCTCAGATGAGGGGCACTACTACCACCCTGACCCTGAGTACGAGAGCTCCTCTCACCCCTATCAGCTGTCGGAGCACTCCCGAAGACTGCTCTCTACTCTTTCTCTTCTTACTCACCTCCTGCTTAATATTCTCCAGCTTTTCAGCCTGGAGTGCAGCATCCACCAACTGCTGATAATCAAAGAAATTATGAATTATCACCTTCTCCTTTATTCCCAGATGGAGACCTCCCTCAAACTTGCGGCACTTGTCTTCTTCATTAGCCACAATATGAGCTGCATACCTTGACAGCTGTGTGAACTTCAGCTCATACTCGCTAACACTCATATCCCTCTGAGTCAGATTCAGAAACTCCCTGGCCTTCTCTTGAATATAAACCTGGGGGAGGTACTTCTTCCTGAACAACTCCCTAAAATCCCTCCATGTCAGCACTGGAGGCACAGTCTGACTATGGGGCACTGATTCCCACCACTGGAGAGCATCCCCCTACAGTAAGCTAACTGCATAGTCTAGCTTCTCTTCATTAGTGCACTTTATCTGCACTAGGACCCTCTCTGTCCTCTTCAGCCATGCTTCAGCCTCTTCTGGATTGGTGGTGCCATTAAAGTCCACCGCTCCGTACTTACGAAGCTTGTCATACTGCCCGCCCCTAACCACTGGAGCTGGCACCGGAGCCTGAGACCCTTGGCCCATGGCATAAGTAAAGGCCTGGGCAAAAGCCTGAAAGAACTGCGGATCCATCGCAGGCATAGGAGGAGGAGGCAGCGGCACCTCATGTTGCACACTAGGTGCCTCCGAACCAGGAGCAGAGTGTGTCCCCGCATCTTGTGGGACATGCGACTCATCCGTACTCTCCTGGCGAGAGCTAAACCGAGGCAAAGCTCCTCGAGTTCTTCTCCAAGGCAGCATAATCACTCCTTCAAGATAAAACCATGCAAAATCTTTAGTTCATGCAAACAATTTTTAAAATGTGCAAAACGATATAAATAATGTAAAAAAAACATTTAAATCATGTAAAAAAATTTTAAATAATGTAAATAATGCAAATAAAACAAAAATAAAATTGCATAAACCTAGTCGCTCTAATACTATAAGTGCTGGAACCCCACCCTGGCGAGTCACGTGCCCGACGTCCTATGTGACATCTGGACGCGCATCCCACAAGGGAGGAATTCTCCACCAAGTCAAACCTCAAAAAACAACTCATTTCACTTACCTCCTAACAGAATTAGAGGTAGATCATAAGGAATTTCAATAAGTGTTGGCCCCGGGAAAAATACGTGGGGGGATTGTAGAAAAACCATAGACATTAAAATGAATCATTCAAGAACAAAAATTTAAGAAAAACATTTAATACACAATTTAATAGATAACATTGATTTAATAGAAATAGCTAGTAATGATTTTTAAATAATTTAAATTTATAGGAAAGGTAAAAATATTTTCCCACTATTTATAAAAATATATCCATGTCCAAAAGTGAACCAAGAATATTTAATCTGGTAGTAAAACGAATTTGTATCCTTTTGAATTTAAGAAAAGAAAAAAATCGCAATTTAAAACGGATTCAGTAACAAAAGGGCAAGTTGCGGGTCGCGAGCGTACCTTGGTACCCTCGCGATTTGGAGACAAAAGAGGCAAATCGCGATCGTACTACGGTATGATCGCGAGAAATGAGCGAAGAAGGGGGCTCGCGATCGCGAGAGTCTCGCGACTGCGAGCAGTGGGCACTCGCGATCGTGAGCCCTCACGCTCGGGAGGCGTGCCCGCTGGATGCACGCGCTGGCGCTCGCAAGGAGCCGCGAGTCCGACCCCTCAAAACGACAGTCCAAAATCAAACATCCATAACTTCTTACTCAGATCTTCGAAATTTGTAAATTTGGTATCAATAAAAAGCTAAATGGAAAATCTACAACTTTTTTGAAGGATGCAAAAACCAAATTGGTCTCTAAGAGCGTTAAAAACCACTGCACATAGACTGCCTAAATAAAAAAAATGAAAAACATCTTAAATAGCCACAGAAATTCTAAAAACTATAACTTTCTCCTCTATGGGCCAAAAATCTAATACTTCATATCATCAGAAAGATAAAAATAAAATCCACATCTTCCATGAAGACTCCAAGAACAATTTCAAACTCTATGAGGGTCAAAATTTTACTCAAAGTTTCTGCCCAAAAACTTGCAAATTTTGACAGCACCTACACCAAACTTCAACAATCCACATCTTTCAACTCCCATATCCAAAAACAGTACATGCTACCTCTTTGGAAAGCTATGAGAATCCTCCATATCTTTCAAGAAGACTACTTCACCCAATTCAATCCAAATCAATACAGAAATTGGACTCAAAATCAAAACACATAAAACCTATCCTTATGGCAATTTGCAACACAAACACAGAAAATGAAAACCGTTGGAAACAAATAACACAAATACTGTGAAATCTTCATATCTTTCATTAATATCAAAAATAAGTATTCTTAAAAAGATTTAGTGGGCATTTTCTTAGCCTAATACACCAAAGTCTCAAAAATTTCAAAATAAAAGAAGACTACATGAACAGTAACTTTTGCTCCAAAAATGCAACTAAAACTTTGTTACAAAAATATATCTTCAAAAACAAAATAATTTGGGAGTGATGCCTTGTCCCTAGTGCGATCACTCATTTTCTTACTCATCGCTTGTGTACGGGAAGGGAAGAAGGGGTGTGAGCTCGACGGCTCGTGGGTAACGCATTAATAATCAAGAACAAGCAAAAATTCTTTAATTATTCATCTCAATACATTTATCAATTATGCTACATATCATGGCCAAAATTTCCAACTCATCATGTCATGCTCGAAATTAACATAAAGCACACATCCAAATAATCACAATTCATAATCACATAAGCACGTCAAAAATGGTTCGGGTGGATCCAAAACAGAATGTACTACACATTCCCCCAAAGCGGTCATGTGCAGCCGTGAACTTATGGGAGTCCGTGAGGATCTCCATGCCACTAGCGGGCAGGCGGAAAAAGCCTATAGATAGACAAGAGCACTTGACTCTTAAGGGACCACCATAAACCCATACAAGCTTGCATTTCACAATTTCCACATAATCGGCCAAAATGGTACTTTTTTTCGAAAGAAATGATTTTAACATACATTCTTTCTCACTTGTCAAACCAATATGCAAACATTCCCAAATTTCATTCACTCACAAAAGACACATGATAAAAATTTCAAACCATCTTAAAAGTAATAAATGCATAAATTCAAAGTCGTTGGAAAGCATTAAATTGCATTTATTGAAAGAGACATTAATTAGCTTATTTACTCAATTATTAAGATGTCACCCACCTTAAATCCTTTTGCTCTAGGCTTGTTCAAATGGCCTTTCCTCTAGCTCCTCTTGCCCTACTTGTCCTTCTTCAAAACATAAAATCCCAAAATCACAAGAAATTCAAAATCGGAAAAACCTAAGTAAACAAAAGCATGTAATTAATCCTAAAACAACCATACCCATGCTTTTCCTAAACCATTTGAACCAAAACCATCAAAAATCCGAAAATAACTCACCTTAAAACTTCAGCCACGAATTTTCGTCTTGTCTCTAATGAAAGATTAAACCTTCCTCTTTCTTTTTCCTTCTTGCTAAACTCTCAAAAACACCTTTCTAAAGCAATGAAAGGTGAAACCTTAATCTCTTCTTCTTCTCTTCTTCTCTCAACCGAAACTCTCCCTTTCTTTTCTTGTAAAATTCGTTCTTCTTCTTTCATTCACGAAAAAACCAAACTTTTCTTTCTTTCTTTCTTTCACAAGAAGCTAAAATGACTTAAA
Source organism: Erythroxylum domingense (assembly GCA_025594535.1). Classification (NCBI taxonomy): domain Eukaryota; kingdom Viridiplantae; phylum Streptophyta; class Magnoliopsida; order Malpighiales; family Erythroxylaceae; genus Erythroxylum; species Erythroxylum domingense. The sequence continues at coordinate 27,310,632 of JANQBM010000221.1, forward strand.
TACCCCTCCTTATAAACCTTAACCTTTATCAACTTAAGTGATCTTCCCAATTTGTCCCTACAAAAACTTGTTCTTTTAATTCTAACTAACACCATAAACTTTCTAACTTAATCTTAATTTCTCCTATAGACATTCTAATTAAAACCTAACCAAAACAAATTAATCAAAATCAACCTCAAAAAGAACTGACCACATGCTTATTTATTAATAAAAGAAATCGGGCCTAACAAAGATGGTGATGTTGAAGATGTGAAAGATGATAAAGAGCTAGAGGAGGAGGATTTGAGCTGAACAGGAATCATCAGTAAGGACGGAAGCACACATGATACCCTCTATTGAGAAACCACTTATTCTAGAGTTGAAAACTGATGGGGAATAGGAAAATAAAGTGGTGAAGAAATTAGAGAGAGAATGAGAGCTATATAATGGAAATTTTAGATATAAGAAGCATAATTCTTGATGTGATGATGCATAGGAAATTAACATTCAAAAGAGGAGTTGGATGAAAATTTAAGCTAAAATGATCATGCTAGTGACCTTAAAATTAGCATATTGTGTTTTAGGTAGTTTTTTAAATTTTGTGTGCATTTTTATCCTTATCTTTATTATTTTCCATTAAGTTGAATTGATGGATGTTCATGGCATAAAGGGTGTCTGAGTTCCTTCTCCAACGCCATCAACACCACAACCTCCATAAATATCCTTGCCCTTATTTTTATTCCTTTTATTTTTCTTTGTTATATTTTTATGTGCATTTTCTTTAGTTGAGTATCATTTTCCATATTAAGGATAATTTTTTATTCAAGTGTGGGGACCTATATGCAATTGCATATCATTTGTGTGCGACTTTACATTAGCAACTTATTAGTTTTTGATTATGTAAGCATTGTGTAAATTTTTATTGCATAATGTTGCATTGTGTGAATGTGTTAATGGCATGAAATTGAAAGGAATTAGCTTATCTATGAACATCATCATTTAATTTGTAAAGAAATATTATCTTGTGAAGTTTTTGTCTTGATTGTATTTGAGGTGAATATGCATGCTGATTAAAATATTGTATTTATTCTTCATTTTATGACACTTGTTTAGATGCACTTATAATTAATTTAATTTAAATTAATAGGCATAAGTAGTAGCCTTTCAAGAGAATGATTGACTAGGAAGAGATGATATAGGCTAGGAAAATTTTAAAAATGTGTTATATAAATGTTTTATCCTACTGACCCTTTTTTTGAAAAAATTGGGTTAAGAATAGAGTTGGTAGCTAGTTATAAGTTGTGATATAGCAGAGTAATTTGGGGAATTTATAACAAAAATATTTTCTTCATGTCAAAAGACTAGAATGACACTCCAACTAGGCTTGATCAAATTGAAACTAGTCAAGTAATCACACTCCAACTAGGCTTGATAAATGTAAACTAGTCAAGTAATTAGGGGACATTCATGACAAGGTGTTTGCTTTCGTATAAAAAATCTATGTGATTGTTAAATAAAATCTAAAAATATAACATTGTCAACAAAAGTGAACATATAGATCTTCTTATTAAATTTCGAAAAAAAATCCATGAGTGGGTATTTAGTGATGGCCTACCTCTTTAATTGGTAAGTAAGAATGAATGTATGCTTATAAGTGCCATAGATGTATGAATATTGTGTCAATATTTTGGTTGATATGTGTATTTAAATCAAAGCACTTAAATATTTTTTTCTTAAAATTATGTCCAATTCCTGAATAATATCATTCTAAGGTCCAATTTAGAAAGTTACTTGAAAAGAAATAAAAATCTAATTAAGATAAGATAATTTAACATTAAATCAAGAAAATACTTAAAAATATGTGCATATTTCATGCACATCAAATATCTCAATACTTTAAACTTCTATAAGTCCTCAAGCAAATCAATTCCATAATTTTTAACTTAAGACTTTACCAATTTTAGGAGAGAATTCAACAAATCCATTGGAGAAGTCAAGATTATCCATCATGTATTTAGTTGCATTGTTAATCAATTAGTTAGGCTTTTAGATACTCACACTAAGTCGTAAGTTAGTATAATACACCCTAACTAAGTTTCAAACAATAACTTAATTTGGTCCTACCAGTTACCTCAAGGAGGTTGATGTTTAGGGAATGTTTGCCCTTGAATGAAAAAATCCAAAATAGAATAAATTATTAAGGCAACCACCATCTCTTCGTTACAGGTATATCACTACTGATGAAGATAATTATTTACTCAATGCAGGTATACGAGAGTTCCCATTTTTGTTTGGTCAAAGGACTAAGTAAAAAATTGAGAAAATAATAAGATAATTCTTGTGGTCAGGCCTTAGTAATAAAAGGTTTAAAGCCAAAGTTATATGGAAACAAGAGTGTGAAGATAAAGAGAAAGGTTTATTTGGAATCTTGCTTATCAAACTATGTAATAAGACCTCACTAGGGAAAATAATCTATAAAATCTCGACATATATTGATTCGTTGTGTGATGGATCCAGGCACATTACATAGAAGAGAAGAGCTTTTAGGAACTATATGTAACACTTAATGATCTTACTTCTTCAACGAATTGCTAAAGGAAAGAAAAGATATCTTAAGGCATATATTATGCAAAATAGGTAATAGTAAGTTATCATCAACCCACCATGACAATTGGACTAAATTTGGAGTATTAAGTGTAATTGATATATTTTAGATATCAATATTGAATTAATTGCAAGTGCACAACGTAGCTATAGCTAGCACGGGTAAATACAGGTCGATCCTATGAAGGCAGTAAGGATCAGTAGTTACCCTTCTCCTATTATCTAGGCTACAAATTGGATGTTTGGTTTTCAATTAAAAAAAACTTAAACAAATAAAATAAAATTGGAAACAATAATGTACGCAAAAAACAAAGGAAATCATTTAGAAAAATCAATAGCAAAGATTAGTGTCTAGGTAATGAATCCCCCTAAAAACCATTAAATAATTAACCTTTTATCATGTAATTATTTTATGATTATTGGACCACGGAAATTCCTATCTTATGTTAATAACTCTATTGAGACTACTAATAACTAATCTATCAGTTGATTAATTGAAATCGTTCTAGCTAAAATCCTCAGGAATGTATTATCTATTTATGAATTCTACTATTAGATTTGACCTTAATCCAGAGGATTTATGTCGACTTGCTCTAGGTTTACAATTAAATCCTTTTAATTATGGTAGATTTATTCATATAAAGGATTTCTCACTCTCAGATATATGAAATCAAATCATGTAATAATGTTCTAGATATATTAGAATAAGCATAAAACACATAATTGAATCAAAATAAATAAATCAAAATAATTTCATTGAATAAAAGAATAAGACATATTATATCACAAACTAGGTTTCATCACAACTAGACACTAAAAATGTTTTCTTACTCAAAATAGAAAATGAAATCAAATATAAACATGTAGAAAAACTAATAGAAAACAAATAGTACATTATTCTAAATCTCGCTTTTATTTTATTAAATCTTACTACAAGTTTAGATTTGATGTAGCCATCGGATCAAAATTATGGTCTCCTCGTCTCTGGATCAAAATCGTCCCCTTTTTGAATTTCTTACGTTTGAGATTTGCTGCAAAAATTGGTGTCCTTTGTTTTCCTCAGCTAATGTCCTTCTATAGAAAAATTTAGGGTTTGTAAGACATACACGGTTTGATACACAGGCATATGAGAGACCGTGTATATTCAAAAACTCCAAAATTCGTGATTTTACATAGATACAGACACGGTCATTTATCTGTAAATTGATTCAAAACTTCATTTTATGTCATGTTTTTGTCTGAATTCTTCTCCTTTTAGTCCACGAAGGCAATTGTGACTTATAAATGCACCTCAAGAGAATTAAGTATTAAAAATACAACAAAACTACAAAATATCAAGCAAAATACATCAATTGTAAGTATATATTAATAGTCAAATATGCATTTATCAATCATCCTCATACTTAAGCTTTTTCTTATCCTCAAGTAAATCATAATCTAAATTATTAACTTTACAACAACATCCATCATTTATTAATCTTAACCTGTCCATATATATTCTAAATCATTATATCATATTAATCAAATTGACATATAATTGGAGTCAAGTTATCTTAAAACTAAATTCAGAAGTCAATATTAATAGTATTCATGTCAATAATCTCATTTATATCAAAAGCATAAACCTTTACACCCTTAGCAAGATTTCACCCAATGCACTCAAATGTCTCAAGTGAAAAGAATCAAACTCTCAATCAATACATAGTAAGACTCTTATCATAGGCTTGCAACATTATAACATCTCCATCACTTGTATGTAAACTAGAAACAAAAATCACAAGGCCTTTATAGGATGTAACGAGGCTTAGGTATGGTATGATTGAGATAATAAAGGGGTTAATTTGAAAGATATGCTCTTTTTTTAATCAATCAAATTAATTTTGTAACACTATTAAAAAATATTGAACCTTGTAAAATTTCAAGTTTCAAACATTCAAGTAATGAAATCAACCTTCAGGGTTCAAAACAATAAAATGCTTCATAATAAAATAAGATAAAGGTTAATAATTGGAGTTTAATTAATCAAAAAGGCTAAGGCTTAAACTTGGCTATTCCTATGGGATAAAACAAGGTAAGTTAATATTCAAAGAAATAGGCTAAAACAAGTGTTAAATCTAACTGCCTTTATCATTTCTATGATTTTAATTTAAAAAATGAGATCTCAATATGCATAATAAAAGCAAGTTCTTTATCATTCAACTATGCATGATAACATACATGAAAGAATTAAAAAGAGATGGAAAAGTTTTTGAAATTTTCTCTTAAGCTCAAAAGCTCATGAAAAAGATGGTTTTATGTGTGTAAATAATATCCAATTTCATTCAATTTGACTATCTCAATGACTATTAAAAATATGACCTATAAGAGCAATTTTATTTTAACTATTAGCCTTTTGCATACTAATTCAAATCAATATTCAATAATGATTTCAAGTATTTAAGGACATATTTACATTAATTCAAGATATCAGTTCATAAATTTAATAACAAAGATTATAATGAGCTTAATAAAATCAATAAAAATCATTAACCCCTTCCCCAAACTTAAATTTGTACGTTGTTCTCAATGTACAAAATATAAGCACTTATTAATAAATGAGAAAGTCAAGTGGTACTTTAATGAGTAAGACGATTTTATGATTTTGGGACTATCCGTCCAATATTAAACTAACATCCTTGCAAAATGAAAATGAAAAAGGGATAAAAAGAAATAAAAGTAGCACATAAAATTAAGAAAAAAACTATAATTAACTATAATGGTAGATAAAAAATAAAATGGAAAGAAAAATAAGAAAATACACAATTAATAAAGAAAAAGAAAGAAAGAAGATACAAAAGTCAAGCATCGCCCTCATGATGTGATCCAGGTTGGTCTAACGAAGGAGAGTCGTTGAGTTGTTGATCCTGATCAGGTGGAGGAGCTATTGAGGAAGTACCCTCGCTAGATGATGGAGGCTGGAAGTCAATGCCTTAATGGTTTATCATTAATAACATTAACTCTCCCATCCGTCCAAATGTAGTCTCAAGCCTTCCTAACTGCTCAATCGCAATCTCAAGACGTCTTACCCACTTAATAAACTCCACTTGTTGTGGTTGGATAGTCTTTGAGTACCCAGAAGCTGAGCACCATCTTTCCAATAATGATATCTATAGCTGGTCTGGATGTGGTATCCTAGCCCAGGGAACTTTTGAACTATCCTTCACTGGTACTGCACCTCCCGTCTCAGGTGGTGGAGGCTATGGTTACAATAATAGCTCCCTAATATGTTGCTCCACTCTATCTCCATCCTCCATTACTAACTCGTCGAATTCTCCAACAAGTTTGTATATGTCGCCTATGGCTTCTTGACATCTGTAGATCATGGGCATATGCTACATCACTATGAGCTTTAATGACACTATAGTACCCATATGTCACATCAGTGGTAGTTGATCAAATATCCTCTTCCAACATTTTTTCCTTCGCTCTAACACCTAATGAACTAGGCAAGTGCATACCCCAAGTAGATTGACATCCTTTCACCTATACTCTACAAGTAATACATGTCTATGTTTCCGATGACTCCTTAGTTATCACCCTGACAACTCAGCATATGACTCAGAATACCATGAATGTTTCTGAGTGTGGTATGTCACAATATAGACACGTTGGATTTGTGTGGTTCATAATATTCCTCTGTGCTAATCGTAATCCAAAAGTGTTGAGGAGACAATTTATAAAGAAAGTCCATCCATAACACGATGTACTATGCCATCCCTATAAACTCCTAGTCGTAAAGACCCATCATAATGGAAAATTTTAAATAGCTCATCTGGAGCATATCTGCTATCATCTGGAACTAGATCATTTTTGGTTAATCCCCACGTGGAGAGCACCTTTAATGGAAATTCCTTGTATTAGCTTTATGATCTCAAAGATTCAGGACCACGCACCAATTTTAACGAGGTCCCAAACTTGTTGGGCTAAACCAACTTGCTATAGCACGTTCTAATCGACGAATTGACCAATACCAAACTTTTTATCCTTAAGAGGATGGTATTATTCCTCCTGGGCCTCGACGACATTAAACAATAACATTCGCGACCCCTCTGGGAGCTGGGCTATGATTGAGGAACCTTCTCTTCATTGTTGCTTTCTTGGGATCTCCTTTCCTCACCTTGATCTAGTCATTATGCTTAAAACTTAAAACATATGTGAGACAATTATAGATAAATTACAAGAACATCCTTTCCCTTAAACTTAAAGTTTACTATGCTCTCTAATTTATTAAATGTAAAAACTAACTAGAAAAAGAAAAATTAAACATGTAAAATTACGAACAGATAACCTAAAGCAAATAAATAAACTAATTAAAATAAAATAAACCTTAAATAATTGAAAATTACCTAATAAATCACCAAGTTAAAATTAAAAAATATTGTAATCAACAAATTAAGCTAACCTAGTTATGCAATTATAAATTTAACCCTAAATTTGAAATTGGCCCTAATTTCACAACTACGTATAATTACCAAAATTACACATTAAACTCATGTAAAAATCAAAATTGACATGCAATTAAACATAAATCCTAATTAAATTAACTATAAAAACAATCAATTTATTCTAATTTCTTGAAAAATATCACAATTGAACAATTAGTGAGAAAAATCACATAATTCCATAATTCAAGTTAAATTTTCACCCAATTTACTTGCAATCAATCAAACTGAATCATGAAATCAATTAGGTAAGGATTAAATTCAACAATTAAACCACAATTAAGCATGCAATCATAAGAAATCTCACAAAACCCCAAGTTTGTAAAATTGGCATGTTGGGCTAAAAAGTTCTATAAATAATGTAAAACACCCAATGAATTATACATAAACAAGTAAAATCAACAAGAAAACTTACTTGGGTGTTGCTAATTTGGTAGAAAATTGAAAATTAGGATAGAAAAGTGAGAGGAAGATGAAGATTGTGAGAGAGGAAGAAAGTAAATAAGGAAATTAAAGATAAGTTGTGGACTTACACAGTCTGATACATAGACTTACACGGTCAAATACATAGTCATGTATCAAATTGTGTAAGTCACTAAATCTCAGCTTTTTGTGGACTAAGCATTGTAACACATTAACACATATACCTTTGTACCTTAATTATGCATAATCTTGTTAAGATGCTCAATTATGTATCCTCAAACACATAAAAATCATATAAACCTAATCTAATCATGAAAATAAGAATGAAATAAAATCAAATTTAAAATAAAACCTAAACTGATTCCCAGGTGCCTTCTGTGTAGCACTTGTTTAAAATCGTTATCTCAAAATACCCTACACATTACCATCATCTAGGATTTTTGACAAATGGCTTGTTTCCACCCATTTCTCCACATAGTGGTTTTGTAGCCTGTAAGTAAGTAACATGTAACATCCCATCACCGATGGGAAGGGTAGAATAGTAATTTTGAGTGGTCCATGGGTGTTTAGAAATGCCTTTACATGTTCATGCCTAATCTAGCATCCGCATACATGTGAAT
>JANQBM010000221.1:27361037-27391494 GCA_025594535.1 Erythroxylum domingense
ATAAATAATTAAACTCCAATAATAATTCTATCATGACCTCATAATTCATTTAATTCATGCTTAACTAGAGAAAAAAAAATCTGGTGGCCAACATTAACCCTAAACTTTCGGAACTCTCAAAATTCATCTGACTAGGCTTATTTTTTATCCATTTAAGTATCATTAGACTCTAAAAACTATTTTGGGTATTTTTCAAATTTTCAGGGTTGGGTCCCCAAAATAACTATTCAAATGAAAATATTATTAACTTGGATTTACTTTTTATCCAAAAATACTATTCACCGAAATCATCCAAATTACATTCAAAAGTGTTACATAAATTCTTAAAGTACATTTCATAGCTTTTAAAGCTCATTCGAGCTAATTTCGTAGTTTTTTTTTTTTTCGAAAATTTTTCGAGAAATTTTCGGTCGACTTCAAAACAATCTATGGTCTATTAGCAATCTCTGTTATGACCTCAACAATACATTTAAATGCTTAAATTACTCTAGTTTACTATCAATAGAGCATACTTTATAAAATACATATGCAGCACAGTACACAGTACAATCATTCGTATAATACTTGGTATATCAGGTAGTCCTAATTTGAAAATTGAACAAATGGATGTCAAGACAGTCTCCCTTCATGGTGAAGGAATTGATATATATGAAGGAATTGGAGGGCTTTAAGATTAAATCCAAAGAGGATTATGTTTGCAGATTAAAGAAGAGTATATATGGATTGAAATAAGTACCAAGATAGTGGTATATGAAGTTTAAGTCAGTTATAGGGGAGTAAGACTAAAAGAAGACTATTTTTTACCATTGTATTTTACAAGAGACTCTCTGGTGATGATTTTTTTTACTCTAAGTTAATCATATGCTAATTATTGGGAAAAAAAAGCTTTTGTGATTGATAGGTTGAAGAAGCAATTGAGTAGGCTTTTGCCATGAAAGACTTAAGGCTGGCAAAATGGATACTTAGCATGAAGATCATTCAGGACAAGACCACTAAGAAGTTGCAGTTGTTCTGAGAGAACTACATTAAGCAGGTACTTTGGAAATTCAATACTGACAAGGCTAAAGCAATTAGTTCTCCTCTTGTTACTCACGTTAGATTGAGTTCTAGTTAAATTCCTTCTATTAAGGAAAAAAAGGGAATAGATGGTACCAGTTCTTTATGCTTCAACTATTAGTAGCTTAATGTATTCAATGGTGTGTACTTGACTAGATATTACTTATACGGTCGGTATGGTTAGTCAATTTCTTTCTAATCCTGGTAAAGAACATTGGATTGCAGTTAAATGGATCATTAGGTATCTTTGTGGAACTTTTAGTATATGTTTATGTTTCGGAGAATACAAGTTGATGTTAGGTGGTTACACAAATGTTGATATGGCTGGTGATGTTGATTCAAAGAAGATTACTTTAGGATATTTGATCACTTTCTTAGGGGAGCATTGTCATGGTAGTCGAGATTGCAAAAGTTTGCTGCACTTTTTACCACTAAAACGTAGTTTATTGCCGCAACAAAAGTTTGTTATGGATGAAGAAATTTCTTCAAGAACTTGTTTTCTAACAAGACAAATAGAAGTTATTTTTATGAAAACCAGAGTACTATCCACCTTGTTAAGAATTCCACTTTTCATTTTTGGTCTAAACATATTAATGTGAGCAATCACTAGACAAGAGATGTGTTAGAGACAAAGTTGTTACAACTTAAGAAGGTTCACATCGATGACAATGGGGTAGATATGCTAACAAAGACTCTACCAAAGGAGAAACTTAAGGTTTGTTATTAAATTGCTAGGGCAACAATCCCTCCTATGTGAATGTGAGGGAGAGATTTATTAGGTTCTTGCATAATGGGATCATGCCATATATACACATAAAAATAAAAGAAGGGTGTTTGCATGTGATGCTGTTGATGTCCAATTAGGAATTATACATTAGAAATTATGTTTGACGTAGATATTTCGGGGACCTTATATTTCTTGTATATATGTACTATAAGAAAGGTTTCTTCTTCTTTAGTGTGCAATTGTGGGTAATCCGTTAGTTTTGCGACAATAATAAAAAACTACTAAGGGAGACATTTACTCCACTTTTTTATGGTGCATCGACAATTGAAAATTAGTTACCAAAATTTTTTCGAGTATTCTTAATTAAGCGAAATCCTCTAATTTTTATCTTATTTTTACCAAGAATTAATTCTCTTAAAGAATTATTTTGAGATTGCCTCTAATGGTGGTAGGGAAAAATAATTTTCATTATCCATTATTTTGATATAGTGGAAGATTCGACTAGTTTTTCACATTAAAAATTAATTGTGGTTGTTGTAGTGTGTGATTTTATCTTTTATTTACGTGAAAACTATAATTGATTGCTTTGTCCTGGTCAGTATTTGGAAATTTTAATTTAATTATTTCATTACGAAATCAGCTTCTTGTATGTTTTTCCCAACATAATAATACAGCTTTTGGTTTTAAAAGTTATGTAAAGCATGCACAAATAGAAAGTGAATTGGATGAGGAATAAGATAGTAGTTAAGACTTGGCAACTAAACCTGAGCTTGGACCCGACTCAGTTTGATTAGGCTTTATGTCATACTCATAATTTTTAGACTTCAAACCGAGCTCAACTTTAGACTGTCCAACCTGAAATTTAAAACTTTTTTAAAAAATGATATCATTTTATATAAAGACGATGTCATTTTTAATTTTAAATTAGAAAAAGAAAAAACAAAACCTAACCAAATTTGATCCATTATGTTTGAAACGGATTAGACCTAAATAGTCATTACCATGCCTAGTAGCAATGGGTACAATAACCAGTTAAAAGATGATGATGTAAATCATGATGTGTTGGACAAGATGCAGACAAGGAAATTGACGAATTAACCAATTTCTACCATATTATATTAAATCTTATCCATATATTTATATAATAACCATATAAATATGATTAAAATTGACTAAAATAAGATTGGAACACTATTTGTGACACGGAGAGTTTATGTTATGATTTTTAGATCCACTGACGTATTACGCTCACTCCCACAGTCACACAGTCACACAATCACGCAAAGAAAGAGGGACACACACAGAGAGAGAAAACAAAATTCATTTCATAAATGGCTTGTCTCTTTCCATTCTGTTACAATTGTATATATGCTACTGTAATCGGAATATTCTAGATAGTGTCACGTGAGTCCATCTGCTCATGTAACTCCTACGTTGCGTTTCATTCATTCATAACCTGCCTTCATGATGTCGTCTCCCTCTTCTTCCCCAAAGATTTATGCAACTCCAGATAACATAACATCCCCTTCGTCTTCAAGAAGCACCTGATCCAGTAGATTCACGTCCGGAAACCTCTTCTGTAACTCGTAAAACCATTCCCATGTCGCTTCTTCCTTGGTTCCTCCTTGCCACTGCACCAGCACCTATGTAACTGCCCTATTGTTCCTTTTCACCATCCTTCTTCCCCAAATATCCACGGGAACCTTTGCCTTCTCCTCCATAGTCTTGGGCAGCTGACTAGATGTAGGTGTTCCTTCCGAGACAAAACCCCGTAATTAAGAAACATGAAAAGTAGGATGAATGGTTGTACCTTTGGGGAGTCCCAACACGTAGGCCACCTTATTTATCTTTGCAATGATCGGGAAAGGTCCATAATACAGGGGTGCTAACTTCTGGTTAGATCTCCGTTGCAAAGATTGCTACCGGTAGGGTTGTAGCTTCATGTATACCATTTGCCCTTCCTCAAATTCTCCGTCTGAATGCTTTTTATCTACCTGTAGTTTCATCCTCTGTTTTGCTCTGTTCAGGTGGAATTTAACTATCTGAAGTGTGGCCTCCCTGTCCTGAAATATTTGATCCATCCCTACATCTCTAGAGTCTCCTGCTACGTATGGCACATATAATGGCGGTGGATACCCATAGAGAACTTCAAATGACGTCATGTTGATGGCTGAATGGTGTGTGATATTATACCACCATTCGGCCATGGTTAACCAACTCACCCATTTCTGCGGGGAATCACAACAGAAACACCTTAGGTAAGTTTCGAGTGTCTTATTCACTGCTTCCGACTGTCCGTCCGTCTGTGGGTGATAGACCGTAGAAGGTTGCAGCCTAACGTCTTGTAACCTAAACATTTCACGCCAAAACTTGCTCATGAAAAGTGGATCCCTATCCGAAATGATCCATTCTGGCATCCCATGCAATTTAAATACGTGATCCATGAATACCTGCGCCACTTCCTGTACTGTATACGGGTGCTTGAGTGCTGTGAAGTGTGCGTATTTGCTGAATCTGTTGACGACCACAAAGATGGATGACTTTCCCCGGGATGGTGGCAACCCCTCTATGAAATCCATGGTGACTTCCCTCCAACATCCGCTAGGCACTTGTAGTGGCTGTAACAAGCCCGGATAGGCAGTATGGTCGTACTTGCTTCTTTGACAAGTTATACAGTTCTTCACATGATTTCTCACGTCCTTGGCGATCTGCTTCCAGTGGAACAAGCTCTGTATCCTCTTAATTGTTGCTGTCACCCCTGAGTGACCCCCCTGCGGACTGTCGTGTGCCATGGCTATTATTTTTTTCTGGAGCTCTTTGTTGCAACTTACCACTATCCTTCCTTTCCATCTAAGCATCCCATGCTGCCATTCATAATTTCCCGTAGGATTGTCCGCAGTTTTTAGCCTTTCAATGAGATCCTTTATGGTCTTGTCCTCCTCCCATCCTGCCTTGATCTCATCTATCATGGTGGCTTGTACCTGGGAGACCGCCATCGTGAGTAGTTGTTGACTCGAGATTCTGGACAATGTGTCGGTCGCCAAGTTTTCCTTTCCACTTCTGTAGGTTACCTCAAAATCATATCCGATCAGCTTGGGAAGCCAGTTTTGTTGGAAGGATGTGGAGATCCTCTTCTCCAATAGATATTTTAAACTCGTGTCGTCTGACTGCACTCGAAAGAACCTCCCATTCAAATAATGATGCCAATGCTTTACTGCTTCGATAATGACGAGGAACTCTTTTTCGTATGTGGATAGTCCCTGGTGCTTGGGAGCTAAGGCTTTGCTCAAGAAAGCTAGTGGGCAGCCCTCTTGCTGAAGCACCGCACCTATTCCTTTGTCGCACGCATCCACCTCGATTACAAACAACTTAGTAAGGTCGGGAAGTGCTAATACCGGTGCTGCCATTATCCTTCCTTTCAGCTGTTCAAAAGCTTCCTGATGTGGTTCCTTCCATTCCAAACTTCCTGCCTCCGGTTTCTTCAGCAAATTATTAAGAGGCTTCACTAGGATGCCGTAGTGTTCGATAAATCTTCGCTAGTAGCCAGTCAGCCCGAGAAACCCCCTGAGCTCTTTCAGTGTACGCAGCTGAGGCCATTGCCGGATTGTTTCTACCTTCTTCTCATCGGTGGAGACTCCCTTTTTTGATATTGAGTAGCCCAAATAGTCTATCTTCCTGGCCCCAAATATACACTTACTTCCTCGCACATATTGATGTTGTTGTCTTAGGACTTCCAAAACCATGCGAAGATGATCCAGGTGTTGGGGAAAATTTGTACTGTAAATGAGCAAATCATCAAAGAAAACCAATAAGAATTTTCGAAGGAAGGGTTGAAATATTTCATTCATAAGGCTTTGAAATGTAGAAGGAGCGTTCGTGAGGCCGAATGGCATCATAAGAAATCCAAAGTGACCCTCATGGGTTCGGAAGGCCATCTTCGGGATGTCTTTCTCCTTCATCCGGATCTGGTGATATCCAGATCGCAAATCAAGCTTTGAGTACCAACTGGATCCCTGCAATTCTTCCAGAAGCTCCTCAAATAGTGGAATCGAAAACTTGCTTTTGATCGTGTGTTTGTTTAACTGTCGGTAGTCGATATACATCCTCCAGGAGTTGTCCTTCTTTCTTACTAAGATGACTGGCGACGCATATGGACTGACACTCTTCTGTATAAATCCTTGCTCTGACAACTCCTGCACTGTTGTTTCAATGACGTCCTTCTGTTCACCAGAATAGCGGTAGGGCCTTATATTAATGGTCTCCACTCCCGGTCTTAAATGGATTGCATGATCACACGCACGTTTTGGTGGCAATCCCTTAGGTTATGAGAAAATGTCTCCATAATCCACTAACAATCCCTCTATCTCAACTCTGCTTTGAACATCATCATTGAGGCTTAGGTTTTGCATCTGAATTTCGATCGGATCAGACAAGCGTAACATAAATAATGCACCTTGGTTTGAGTCTTTGATCATTTTATGGAGATTCTTACTGGATACTTCTCGAGTCGGCATCTCGGGTTGACCCGAAAACGTCATTATTCTCCCTTCCCACTGGAACTCCATGATGCATCTCTTGAAGTTACACAATATGTCATCGCTTATAGGATCGATCTCACTTACCTCTATCATTGCTTTCCTTACCACCTTCTCATCCAAGAAATTATGCGTACTGCCATTGTCCACCAGAATATACAGAGGTCTCTGCCTATAGTTTCCCACAACCCGAAGTTGCTTGCAATCCGTTTGATCCTTTAACCCCCACATGGCCTCTAGCGAGATGTTAGGATTGAGGGGAGCTCCATTCTCCAGCTCGTTACATCCAGGTTCCTCTTCTTCCGGGTCCTCGTCTTCCACCATGTATAGCTGGAATTGTTTCTTCCTACACCTATGCCCCGGCGAGTATTTCTCATCACACCAGAAACATAGGCCTTTTTCTCTTTTTTCGTCAAACTCCCTGCTGCTTGTTGTCTATTGTTCCGCTGGTTTCTGAAATTGATGTTCCTGCTTCCATGGCTTCCCAGAGTAGGCAACAACCACGTCTCGGTCTGCGGCTTGGACACAGGAGTTGTGTAATTACTTCCTTTGTTCGAAGATGGTCCCCCGCTTACTAGGCTACTGACCCTGCTACCCTTACCGAAGTAGACAGGCATACTGGCTGCAACAATTGCCTCCTATTTTCTTGCCCATGTATAAGCTTGGTGCATAGTCTGCGGATCCATCATCTTCATTGTTAGCCCCAACTCCGGTTTAAGCCCCTTTAAGAAAAACCCTACCAGGTATTCTTCTGGCAGAGTGAGTTTGTTCGAGTACCTGTCGAACAATGCGCAGTACTCCAGCACCGAACCCTCCTGTCTTAGCTCCTTTAAGTCTCCTATGTGATCTTCAAAGATATTTTCATCAAACCATTGTTGTAGGAGAGTCACGAACTCTTCCCATTTTATCTCATGCATCTCTTTCCGATTCTTAATAGTAGGTTGATACCATTCGAGCGCATCACCTTCCATATGGATCGAGGCAAGCCTTATCTTTAACTTGTCAGGTGTATGCTCCATAGTGAAGAACTGTTCGCATTTATAGCTCCAATTCCTTACTCCAGTGCCATCGAACGTTGGAAATTCGGTTTTGTGGGTCTTTATTATTCCCATTCTGCATCCTCCTTCTCCAGAACCCTTCACCGATGATTTTGTCTCGTCCTTGTCCATTTTCTGCATGAGATGCTGAAACATAAACTTAATGTCAATGATTTCTTTTTCGTGCCTTGATTGAGCTTCCAACATGCTTCTAATGCTTTCTTCTAAACAGCGAACCTCAGCTCCTCTCGTGCTTTCAGCCATTCTTTTCCGAGGAACGTCCGCTCTGATACCAGCTGTTTCGATTTTTAGATCCACTGACATATTACACTCACTCCCACAGTCACAAAATGACACAATCGCGCAAAGAAAGAGGGAGAGAAAGAGAGAGAAAACAAAATTCATTTCATAAATGGCTTGTCTTTTTCCATTATGTTACAACTGTATATGTTATTGTAACCGGAATATTCTAGATAGTGTCACATGAGTCCATTTGCTCATGTAACTCCTACGCTGCGTTTCATTTATTCATAACCTGCCTTCATCTTCCTCTTCTTCCCCAAAGATTCATGCAACTCCAGTAACAGTTTCATGCCAGAAAATTCACGTTTGTTTCCTTTTTGTACGACAATAGTAGCTTAGGCTAATCAAATCAAATTAAATTCTTAAACATCTTCTACGTTTTCCGTCGTTGCTTTGTTATTACTCTCCAAGCCTCCTATGTCTTGTCTTTTCCCGTTTTACATATAGGATGCAAGATAGCCCTACTCTTTTCTTTCTATTCCCTATTGTTTGTCTTTCATTTCCTAGACCATACCACCTTAATTCTGTGATCATGTGTCCACAGTAATAACTGCTAGCTGTTATGATTATGCAAATTTACTTTCCGGTTTCAAATTATACCTCGAGGCTCCTGCTCCGATACCTGCAATATGATACACTAATTTTTCCATTCAATGGTCATGAAGAAAATAAAACATTGATAATAGAATCTGTAGTAGTTAATGTACTTAAAGGAATGCTGCCAATTGTACATTGTGAGATTTTTAAAAATTGCGCGAATAAACCATCTTTCCCAGATAACATATACCAAATATGCTTTATATTGACTACTAAAAGTGACCAGATATCTCCTAGAGTTGACCCAGCTAAGGAATAGATACACCCAGCACCGGCTGCACACCAGTTTACTGTATGTAGCTTCCAGATAAAGAAAACCAATACTAGTGACTTCCATCATTCTGTGGAACGAGAAGTCAATTTTAACTGTCAACTGCCCCTATAACCACCAGCGCCTTCAAGCCCCACTACATCCAAGTAACCATATGAATTGACCTCACTTTCTTATTGATTCCACAAGAGACAGCTTTGCAAAGAAGAAATAAGGAGAATTGTGTTGTCGTCAATCCCAAAATATATATAGAGGCTTTACCCTGCCAAATCAGACAGTCAATGGCTCTGCTTCTACCTCCCTCTCTTTCATTGCCATCCAGTCTTGTGATTCTGCAATAGCAAATAAAATTAAAATAAGCCGTGGAAAAAGCCGAAAACATATACAACTCAAAAACATATCCGCAAGCACAAGCTTCAGAAACAATCTAAGAAAAAGCTGTAGATACAGACTCTCTAATTTTTAAAAATGTCATATATGCCATAACCATATTGACATGAGTCTGTTAAAATCTCACAAGTACAAGCAATAAACAATAACTTACTTGATCTTTGTGTCTCGGCTATAATCATGAGCCTTCTCTGCAGCAGAAAAGCCACAAATAGGAAAATAGAGCACATCCCAAACATGACAACCATGGGAAATGCATCAACCTTCAAAAAGAAAGGTCCAGTTCAGCAATTTGAATAGGAACTAAGATAATATATCCCTGGAGACCAGAACACCATAAAAGTATTCTACAAACCTATTATATTGAAACACTACTCAAAATCATGGATATTAATCTGAGAGTGATGAGGAGGATGCTATTTAGTTTAGAAGCTTACGTTGTACAAAACAACACACACAAAAATGTTGAGAGGAACACGGAAGAAATTCATGATGGTGCTTCTAGCTTCCTCAGGAATGTATTGGGACCTCATCTTCATGATAGATGGCCAGAATATACCAACACAGCTCTCGAAGGCACAGAAGCCACCAAGCTGAATACATCCAGAAAAGGATATGCTACCACCTTTCAATCCAGTAGATGCCATGAAAAACTGTTGAAAAAGATCAGTTTATATTTTTCGTAACCGTCCTTTAGTAAAACAAAAGGATGAATCAAAGAATTCAGGTTTTACTACATACACTTGTTATAACAGGAAGCAGAAGAGAAGCTGCAGAAACTAGAAACACAATCTGCATATAGCTCTCAACTCTCAAGGATGCTCGAGCCATAAGCCGAGAGGCAATTGAGCTTCCCAACATCGAAGCCAACATGAAAGTTGCAAAAATAAAACCATGAGGTATTTCCTCGCCATTGGGGCTAAGAGCAGGTGTCCAGAGGAACACAAAGGTATACATCGATCCTTCAAACAGAGACTGTATGGCTCCCAGTAAAGCAATCTTTTCATCTGTTTCCCCATGGAACATGACATCAATTAAAGATAACCGGATCAGTGAAATGAATAACATAGAGAATATAGACAACAAACACCAAGATGATAGTGACTCTATTCACAACACTACACATTGGAATTTAAGGAACAATTTACTAAAAGGATAAAATGATCCATATAACGCCAGCAGATAGAAGACAGAATGAAAGAAAAGCAATTGTATTTATCTTTTTTTCTTTTCTTTACATCAGTAAATCATATTGACAGCATGGTAACTAGAATAGATAACTCACAAAAGATAACAGTTTCTTCACATAAGAATCTCATAGCCCGGGATCATAGCTAGAATAAAATGCAAGATAAGGAATTCACCTGAAGCAATTGCAACAGCAGCACCCTTGAATTGTGTGAGTAAGTCCTTGTTCTCTGAAGGGTCTCCATAATTTTCACCCCATGTGGACATTATGACTGCCATGCCAATTGCAAGAAAGCAGGCGGCAGCATCAAATGGAGCAACAGGTCCAAGTGCCAAGGTATCTACTAGTAGATTACCGAACAAACCAGATATAATGGCAACTAAACCATTTCCAAGAAATATTGCCTTAGAAAATGTTACCGATAACCATTGAGGATCAAAACCCCTCTGCAAAAGTAGATGGCAATAAGATGACGCATGGAATATTACAAAAGCCTTTTTTAAGTGAAATACACATATTACCTCAATTAAACGTAAAAGATTTACAAGTATGATTGTAGTTATTTAGATCAGGCAAACAAATTAACTGAGATGGAAAACAAGTTTGATTGGATGTACGTCCAAAGTATTTATCACAACATCACAATCAATATGAATAGCAAAACTAGGATTCAGGAAGTCATAGCCTTTACCTGTTAAGTGTGCATATCAAGTAATGTCTTGCACATGTGTAAAGATAAACATTCTACTGAAAAACATTCAAAGAAGAAAAGGGAGCATCAAATCCTACTTTGAACATCTGTTTACAACATTTCAGTAAAAAACCCACCTTAAAGTGCTCTGCCACAAGCCAAGATTCGAAGGCTGAAAAGAGCAGAGAAGTCGCAATGCCTCCCAGTACACGGCCCAACATCAAAACTTTATACTGAGGAGAATGTTTGGTGATGCAGCTCAGTATATAAGTTATGCAGTAAGTAATACATGCTCTCTTTCGGCCCCTGATTGTAGCACACTTAAGTCAGTCCTCAATTCCAACAGAAATATGTAATACATGAGCCAAAAATAATAGCAAAAAGGTAGAATTTTACTGTTTATCAGCGAGAGACCCAACAATAGTTCCAAACAACATAGAGGATCCAAATCCAGCAATGAAGAGTTGACCGATCTCTCCTTTACCATATCCATATTGACTGTACAAATAGTACACGTACGGACCCTGCAACCAATCCCCAGCTGTTTCCACAATTAAGATCAGTGAGTCCCATTAGTAGAAGCAGAAAAGCACGTTTACTCTAAGATTCATTAGCAGTTAATGGATCCGCGTGCCACTTTGTGTAATCAAGTTATAGACTTAATTTCCATTACAGTTGGTATCTAACGACCAAACAAAGCGAGTGACAGCAATAGTAAGCAAAGAAAACAGGACAAAGATCACAGATCCAAGCAAAATGAGACCATAAATCGTCAAGGAACAATCTTAAACATCGGAAACTGAAACAAAACCATGTTGGAAATGGAAATAGAGAATCACATTGCCACGAATATAATGAGAAATAACCAAAACCCAGAAGAGAGAATGACAAAACAGGCAGATCTGAAGCGCACCCATCATGAGAGAGTAGACAACAAGGTAATTGTTTTTGAGAGCGTTGAAAGCCGATGAAGTATTGATGCGATCTCTGCTAGTTTTGGTGAATTCGAGCACGGCGACGACAGCCGCCAAGCCCCCGAAGACAAGAAAGTAGAAGATCTCCATTTGGGCTCTGCAGTGATCGATCTGGGCACTCGCTCAATGTACGCAATCAAAGAGCATTAGAGGGAGATGTGAAGCTAAAATGACGAAAGAGAAGACAGGTAAAGAGAAGTAGTCATCCTAGACCCGAAAAGGAGCGACAACTATAAGTAGCAGTCGGTGACTGAGGATCTTTGAATTAGAAACATATTTTTTAAAATTATTTTCTCGCAATTGGTTTGTGCTTTTCCGAGTTTTTCCCTTTTTTCAAAAACTGTCATATTTTAATTTTCTACTTTTCAACAGCCTATATATAGATTGAGTTATTTATTAATCTTCGTATATGTACAATGATAATGAAAGTTTAACTTGCAACAATAATACCATACTTAATCATTGGAGTTGATGTTAATGATGGTGAGAGAGGTAGTATTACCAACTTACAAGGTTTTATGTATAAGGTTCATAAGTTTGGAAGAAAGTAAGGAAAGAGACGCAAAACTAATTCATAGAGGTTTATCAAAATAATCTGTAACTTATGTTTACTTCTAAAACCCCTTTAAGAATTCGCTATTCTCTTCCTTCAACAATAAGTGAAAGAAAAAAAGAAAACTCTGTACAAGTTGTCATGATAAAGAGAAATGCTTAACAATTATCTTACTTTGGTACTAGTAAAAAGAAACTTTTATAATCATTTTGCTTTGTCATGAGTAAATCGTAATTCTTTATCTTTTTTTTTTCAAGTTTAAAAGGAATCACCATAATGTTTATCTTGTCAAATTTTTTAATGCAATAATTTCATTACCATATAGAGCTCAAAATCACTCTTTCTTAGTCACATTAATAAACTATGGCCTAATATATGTTATACAATGCACACATACAATCTTAGTCTCTCAAAGCTTTTAACAACTATCTAGTATGTGAAATGTTCTTCTTACTCTCAATTATGATCTATTTATACCCCTAATTAACTTAAATAATTGTTAGGCATACAAAATAGTTATTAAAATAACTAGTTTACGGTTAAGATTGGCTAAATCGACTAATTGAATCTTTTGGAAGGGTTATCAACTAACGAACACCCTTGTCAAACAAAATCCATAATCGTATGATGAATTGTTCCAACCATCGAGTAGCCAATCATAACTTTTTAGCTAGTCTCCATTAGTTGGCTCATTTACTAACTAATGGAAAATGGATCTATTTTGAAACTTTTTGTTCTTACCTGGTAAAGCGACCAAAACCTTTAAGCTAATTAAACCCCATTTGGAGAACAATTTGAAAACTTAAACTCCCTAAGACTTTTCAAATATGAAACATACCATTTTGGTATAAACTTAATTCGAAACCATTTCAAAATTTCTCCAAAATTTCTTCAAGGATCAATTTCTTTAAAGTTCAAAATAAATATCCTTTTGATTATGAAAGGACTTATTCATTATGTCATAAATGTAAATGATCAAATAATGATTGAGCCCCTATTTTATTGAAATGATCAAGATAGGATTCGTAAGATTACAATGATTATTATATATGAAAAGGCTTCAACATTTCTTGTTCATGGTATATTTTACCTAAATTTCCTAGAAAATTATCTTGAATTGAATATATACTTCCCGTTTTTATTTTCTTCATAATTTGATTGCTTAATTGATTCAATTTACTCTTTTGTAAAAATTTTCCTTCCATACAACTTTATAATTGACCTTATGCTTAAATCTTTGATCTAATGCATAAGGAGGAGAGTATCTAGACTATTTCCATCAATCTTAAGATGTCCTAGACATTATAGCAAAATTTACAATAGGGAAGTGGATAAAAACTTTAATAAACAGGACACTTTTTCTAGTTCAATTAATGGCATAGACTATACCCTTTATAAAAACTTCATTCTTACAATTCCTTAAAGTCACTCATCCTAAAAAGGACAAAGGTTCTTAAGTTGATCAAAGAAAACTCCTGGACCTAGCCATTTCACTCCTATAAAGGAACTAAAGACATCCTTAATAGAATGCATACATTTGTATTAAACTCCTCAGTGCTTGATACCATTATATGGATAACAAATAAATCAATGTGCTTTAGTCTCTAATCTTATAGGAGGAAGCTACTAAAAGCCTAAAATCCCACAATTAAGCCTTGAAATAAATTGGTTTGGGATATGTACATCTTACTTGCACACTCATCCACCCTATGGTTAGCAATTATGGGTAGAATAACAACCAAAGATTCTTTTAAATTCAATATCTCTAACATCAATTGTGAACTAAGTATGAGTACAAATGAAAGCCTCAATCACCTCTTTTTTAGTTGTAACTTCTCATAATGGAACTAAAATAAAATGCTTGCATATCATGGAGTAAGTTGCACTAAAATTGATGGAATGAGACAATTCACTGGCCCATCAAACTAAAACAAAAAAAGTAGATATCAAGCTATTTACAAGTTGTCTTGAAGCTACTATCTACTACATTTAGAAGGGAAGAAATAATAAAAGAGAGCCTCTGGGAGATAAAGTTACACAATACCAGGTGGTGTCAAGTAACTAGTGAAGCGTGAGCTTTGAGAAAACTCTTGGAAGAATCATTCGTAAAGGATCTCGAAGGGTGATTTATCTATGTTAGTTTATCCTTAAAAGCAGTATTAGGCATGCAGTTAGAAAAAAATCATTAAGGGATAATTACTACCTATGTTTGGACGTTTCTAAGAGCCTCCATAAGTTAAGAAGCTTACTTTTGCATTCTTAAGTAACATATTCCTAATATTTTAAGAACAAGTATCTAAGTGGAGTGGTCTAAATGCACATAAATTATCATACCATAGCTAAGTAGAGTTTCCATTTCCAATATGGCTCTTAATTTATATTTGCTTCCAAGTTCTTTGTTTGCGAATTAAATTCATAATATTGGAAATTTCTGCTATACATTTGAAGTTCCAAAAATGTTTCCTTTTAATGTAGAGCTCATACACCCACTTCACTTATAAGGAATGTCTGTCTTGTAGGAGCCTCTAAATTCTTTTAGCTAGCATAGTTTTGGTAACTATTATAATGGAATGTAATACTTAATCATCTTCCATTCCTGGTAAACGGATTGCATAGGCCTTCTTGTACGCATGTTCGTTCCAAAAACATTTCCTTAAAAACTTGTTAATGTCTTTATAAATCCTCCTAGGTTGTAAGGAGTGAGCAGACCAATGTATTGGATGTTTAGGACTAAGGACGCTAATTGAGCTCTACCTGCAAGAGATAGAGACTTGTTTATTCAGTGCCCACTCTATACCTATTCTATTAATAAGGACATGGAAATCATTGTGGGAGACTTTAGTAATAGTTATTAGGATAGCAAGGTAGGTAAATGGAAGCTCTCTTAGGTTAAGGCTACCTAGATTTACAAATGAGTGAGCATAATAGGAACAATCCTTTGATACCTTGATGAAACTTTTGTCCCTATTGATATTGATGCTAGATAACTTATAGAAAAGCTCAATGTAATTGGTAAGGCATTCTAAAAAAAAGGGATCAGCCCCACAAAATAATGTAATATCATTTATAAACACCATATTTGCAAATGATAACATGTTCAAGTTCTTAAAGTTGTATGATGATTCTTAATAGAACTTCAACACAAATGTTGAATAAGTAAAGAGATAGAGGGTCACCCTATCTAATTCCCCTTGGTCCTTTAATTAACTCAGTGACTTCACCACTAATTAGTGTGTTGTAGCATGCTTTTATTTTTTTTCAAAAGTCATTATTTATAAAATGTACTTAACATTGAGATGCCTTGTTTAAAAAATAAGATAAACCTAGATTAATTAGGTAGGTTTTGCTATTATAGAAGATTGATTTAAAGATCAACAATAAAAAGGAGCTAAAACCTAACCATGGATGATTTATCTCATTTTCAGAATCTAAGTGTAGAGGATTAGGGTAACCAAAGATTCTTTTAAACTGGTTTGTTAGATAAGTAACTAGTTAAATAAACATACCCTCACCTACTATAAACGCCATTGTACCTAGATCTGCCCTTCCCTCGTAGTCTATCACCTCCATCTTAACCCCTAAGTAGTAGCCAAAATATAATCCACTTCTTTAAACATGGAAGATGGATGTGGATGAAGCTTCAAAATCAACCTTACATTATACTCCACCAGGGACTTCAACAGAACATTATAATATTGTTACACTAAATATTGAGATTTTATAAAAGGGAGCAAAAACGTGGAACACAATTATAATAGGCTTCTTCTGGAAGCACGTGCCATTTTTCTAAACTACCCATAGTTGTGCGATGAGAGCTTGGAGAAACAAATGAATGCAAGAAGTACTTATTTATGAGGATAATAACGTATTATTCAAATTTTAGAGGATGTAGGAAGCCAAATCAATGTTGGAAGAAAGCCCTTAGCATATGTACAACACCCACATGTTCTTACAACTTTAAAGGCAATGATTAAACTTAGATAGAATCAGATATTAGAATCTCCGCTTATAAGTTAATTTCTATAGTATTCCTTTATAATACTAGTTCATCAAGAGCTTATGTTCCTTGACAGGCTACATTGGCAAGCCTCTCTGGATGGATGAGAACATAGCCATGAAGAAAAGGCTTGGATTTGCGAGAATATACATCAGCATCGACTTAAAAAGGCAATTGCTAAAGATGGTGCCTATATTAAGACTAGGTGAAGAGGGAGAGATAGTGGAGGATAATGTGCAAGTATCATATATATGAAGACCTTCACTAAAGCAATAAGGAAAGAAGTGGATTCCTATAGGGAGGAAGTTTATAAAGGAAGATTACAAAGAGCTAATGAATAATGGTAAGGATAACAAATAAGAAATCCACTTTGTGGAGACCATTAACAATAAGGAGAAAGGTGCAAATAAAATTGACATAGTAGTATAAGAATAGAAAAGCGAATGCACTAATTAACCCCCTCCCACTTTTATACAGAACAAGAAGAACACCAACAACATAGAAATGAACCAATAAGGCAAGAAGCTTGTCTTCATAAAGAGAATGTCATTGTGTTTGTAGAAGTGCAAAATAGAAGGAGAAGGAAGTTAGCTAGGAAAAATAAGCTAAAAGGTACCAAAACCATTAACTCTTAATGTTCATAGTAGTTTGGAATGTAATGGGAACGAATATCCATAATAAAATTAGTTCGATTAAGGGTTTTATTAAGGAAACATATTCTATCCTTTTTGGTTTACTAGAGACTAAAATAAAAGAAACAAAGATGTCCATGCTTTAAGCTTTTAGTAATAAATGGTCCTTCATACCCAATCGTGTTCATCAACGTTATGAAAGGAAAAGAACTGGCTATGATATTGAGAGAGCTATTGTAAAACTAAATGATTCCAATGATAAAATGTTTCACCTTGAAGTTAAGGAAACTTAGAAACATTTACATTATAAGGTTATAATGGTGTATAGTGCAAATTTTAATTTTCAAAAGAAAGTATTATTGAATAGAATAATTTTTATCCACTCCTACTTAATAGTTCCCTGGCTTTTTGTAGGGTACTTTAATCATGTCTTATTTAGGAATGAAGATGAAGGGAATACTGATCACAATTTTACAATAGTGATCTTAGTGATTGTGTACAACAAATTGAGGTTAAATATATGAAGATGGAATTTTTAAGTTGGTGTAGCAACCAAAATTCTCAATAGATATTGGATCAAGCAATGGTGAATGAAGACTAGTTAGAGAAGTTCGCAGAGAGCATTTTTGATGCCACAAAGATTTTTTATCACTCAGCAATAATCATTCAACACATGGGAAGGGAAACGAATACAAATTGTCCATTTAGATTCAACAACTTTATCATAAAAGAAGCAAGATTTCGTGAAGCCATCTGCAGCTATATACTAAAGGGGATTAGTGGTAGCAAGCAATACTAATAAGTTCAAAATTAGAACTTATCAAAAATGAAATGAAGAGATTAAATGGATGGAGGTTGTAACATATAAGTGATATAGTTAAAAGCTCTAAATCCCACCTAATTTAAAGTCAAAACTCTTTATACATGGACCCTTTTAATGATCAAGTTAAGAAGAATGAGAGAATAGTAATGCATGATTACACAATGGCATTATCCGTTAATAATTCCTAACTCAAGAAAATAGATAGATTGAAATGGAACCTAAAAGGCGATAAAGTACAAAATTCTTCCATAATACCATCAAAGCTAGGAGGAATGCAAAATACATTTCTAAATTAACCAGGCCAAACAGAGAAGCCATTAGATCTTAAGTAGAGCTAAAAGAAGAAACATATCATTACTTTAAGAATTTCTTAGAAACTCAACACCCCAAAGCCTCTTCAATTTCAATTTGTAGCACCTTCAGTCAAAACTCATTTTTTGATGAGTTAAAAGGATACTTATATAGACCATTCACCACTCAATAATTAGAGCAAAAAGTATTTAAGCTTAACCCTATGAAGGCATCAAGATTAGGCAGGTTTAATGGAAATTTTTTTCACAAAACTTAAAGCCCCATCAAATACATAATTATTGAAGTAGTGAAAGAAATTTTTAAAATGAAAATTTATTTAAAGAAATTAACAAAAATTATATTTTTTTAGTTCCTAATTCCAACAATCCTAGATTCCTTAAGGACTAAAAAAAATTTCATGATGTAATTTCATATAAAAAAGCATTACTAAAGTTCTTACAACAAGATTTAAGCAAGAACTCCAGCTGATAATAAGGGATTCTCAAAGTGTGAGTATAAGAGACAAATTTCAATGGCATAGGAGCTTTTCAGGAAATATACAAGAAAGAAAGGGCTAAAAGATTGTTCTCTGAAAGTTGACTTTAATAGGTCTTTGATAGCACCAAACATAAACTTCATCTCACACCTACTGAAAGCTTTTGATTTTCCTATCAAATTCACCAAATGGATAGAAGAATGTTTCATTACCACTTTGTTCATCATTTTGGTGTATGGAAAAACAAAAAAATTATTCCAAGGTAGGAAAGGGTTGAGACAAGAGATCCACTATCCCCTTACATCTTCATCTTGTGCAAGGAAGCACTTTCCAGACTACTTAAGTAAAATATCAGGATAATAACAACTTAGCTTACCATAACAAAAATTTGTTAATTATCTCCTCATCTTTTATGAAATCAGTGATCAATCCATTTATACTATAACCAACACCCTCAATACATTAAAATACATTTTAGGTCTAAAGGTTAACTTCGAGAAGATTCAACTAATATTATCAACTAGTGCAACAGAGGAAGCCAATTGGCTCTCGAGCATCACTAAATTCACTTCAACCACTCCTCTAATCAAGTATCTTGGCCTTCTTATCTCCAATAGGAATTTAAGGTTCAGGGAATGTCAGCCCTTGATAGATAATATATAAAAGAAGTTAAATCATTGATGCAATAAAGACTTACCTTATAGAGGAAGGTTAATGTTGATAAACTATGTTTTATGCTCTCTATATACCTATTAATCTGCCCATATGTTTCTCTCACAAGGAGAAATAAATTCTATTGAAAAAATGATGAGGAAGTTATTATGGATGGAAGAATGCAAAAGGAATACATTGGCTAAAGTTAAATGGCTATATGTTTATCTTCCTTACAATGAAGGGGGCTTGGTATACATATAACCAAAACTAGAAATTAAGTACAAATAGCTAAAAGGATGTGGAGACTAATAAAAGGATATGGCTCATTATTTACTAGATAGATAAACATATATATGGTATAGGGAAGAAGTCTGTGGGAGATAAAAATAGGAACCAACTACTATAACTTTATGACTCAACTCTGTAAGATGAAGGATACTATCTCTAGCTTAATAACATGCACTACAGGCAATGGAAAGAGAGCTTCTATGTACTACAATAACTTGTTGAAGAATGGGTGGCCATTATACTAATCCACCTTAGATAAACAGTATGCAGGCATATTCCAAATGAATATTAAAGTTTAGGAATAGATAGTACAGGATAAATGGACTTAGTATTTGCGGGAGATCATTAAATTTAAGCTAAATTACAACTTGTAGCACCTAGAAAGCACACTCATCTGGCAACGTCTCTGACACCTCTTGTAGATAATTTCTAAAGAGATAGGAAAAAAAGGGTTAGATGGGATAAACTAGTATGGAATAAATATCAATACCCTAGAGTCTATTGTAAGTTATGGTTATGTATAAAGAATGGTTTTACGACTAAAACAAACTGAAGTTCCTTAACATCCAAGAAACTTGTGTCCTTTATAGCCTCCAAAATGTAACTACTTCTCATTTTTTTCTTTAAATGTAAGATTGGATCGAGGACAAAATGTAGGATGTCCTAGTTATAGATCATAAGCTCTTCCACTTTTAAGACACCCTAAATTGGTTATAAGAAACCAACATCCTAAGATGAAACTAGTTCTCATTTATTCTTTGCATGTATTTACATTAGTTGGATCTATGACAGAATGTAAGATGTCGTAGCTATAAATCATAAGCTCTTCCACTTTTAAGACACCCTAAACTAGTTATAACAACCCAAAAACCTAGGCAAGAGAGGAAATTGCAAATCATCAACTACATAGGAATATGTAAGTTCACCATTTGGACATAAAAGAATGCCATAATTTTCCATAAAAAGCAAACCACCAAGAAGGAAGTACTAAAGTTTCTCTAATCAAATGCAGAGAGCTAGAAATAAGTCAAACATGGGTTTCCTCTCTATGTAATACAACTGTAATGTATTATAACTTAGCTTACAACTTCCTTTTATAATTTGATCATAGATCAAATTAAGTGTTTAGATTTATTTAGTCTCCCTTATATGGCTCTGCAAAATTTCACTCAATTTTTTCTCAATATAATTTTAACTTTAGAAAAGAAATCATTAAAGATGCTTATAAATATGCCTGACAGTGTGATGAATGCCAATGAATAGGTCATATATCCAGAAAGACATGAAATGTCTATCACTAATATTTTGATATGTGAACTATTTAATATATATGGGTGTTTATTTCATGGTTCCTTTTCTAAGTTCTTTTGGGAACAAGTATATACTAATTATGATAAATTATATTTCTAAAAGGTTTGAACCTTTGGTGTTACCAACTAATGTTGCCATGGTTGTTCTTAAATTCCTTAACAAATATTTACCAGCTTTGGCACACTTGGAGAGATTATTAATGATAAGACACATTCTTATAATCAATAATTTGGAATACTATTGATCAAATATGATGTTAGAGAGAAAACTACTACCTCTTACCACCCTCAATCTTGTGGCCAAGTTAAAATATCAAATAGGAAACTAAAAAGAATTATAAAAAAGAAGGTAAACCAATATCGAAAAGATTGATCAATTACATGAAATTGTGCTCTATATACTTATATGATTACATATAAAAACTATTAGAATGATTTCATATAAACTAGTTTTTGAGAAAACTTCTCACTTATTTAGCATATGGTAATATAAATCGTATTGGAACATTGAATTTTTGAATTTTAATTTACATGATATAGGTGAATGGAGAGTAGTGTAGTTAAGTAAGCTTAAAGAGCTACAACTATCTACTTGATAATGTATAGATCTAAAGGAGTGGACTAAGCAATAGTATGATCAACATATCATGAAGTTTTTAAAGGGTGATAAAATGTTACTTTTTAAAAAACTTATATGAATAATTGATTAATCAATAGAGGAATGCCTTATAAGCACAATCTTTGTTCTTAAGTTACAATACAAGGTTTAAATCCTTATTAATTCCTTACAAGAAAAATAATTGTAATAACCAAATAAATTTCCTTGTAATAATCCACAATGTCAGAATAAATATTTAGTCATTTAAAACCAACTAAAGAAATAGGGTATGAGCTTGCATGTGTGGTTCTCTAGTAATTTCTTGTTCACCATTCCCACTATACATTGTTGTTAATATGATCCCTTCCATATGGCCTTACTAGATTCAACTACTCATTTTCTATTTGTCTATGTTAAATTTGGGTTAAAGAAATTAGAGAACTGCTTCCATAGGAAGTATGGTAATTATAAAGTACATTTCTTTCTTTCACAAATAACTTCTTGCATTCTCTTCAACTTAGTACTCATGCATGCGTCTCCAAATTACATATGAATGAAGAACAATTTATTTGAATAAGCTTACTTCTTCTTGGTACATTCAACTCCTGAATGATCTTCTTTTACCCTTAGCTAAACTCTTTCTTGGGAGAGTATTACACCACTAGTACTAGAAGTTTAAGAATCATTAGTAATTACTACTTCAGTACATATGTCAATACTAATTTAAGAGCTCCCTCTTCTAATAAGGATGAGATTATATTCAATTCCTGAATGATATTCTTTTACCCTTAGCTAAACTCTTTCTTGGGGGACTATTCCACCACTAGTACTAGAAGTTTAAGAATCATTAGTAATTACTATTTCAGTATATATATCAATACTAATTTAAGAGCTCCCTCTTTTATTAAGGATGAGATTGTATTTGTTACACCACTCATAAGGTTCCTAAATAATTGCTCCTTAGTTCTTCTTTTATTGTAGAATTTACTTTTATTCGTCTCTCTAGATCTTATAAACTAGCATCTTAAAACATGTATTGAATTGTATATGTTCTGATATTTGTTCCCAATGTTTATGGATGATGTAATTCAGAATTCCTTCCCCAGTAAGGCCTAAACAAGAGATATGAAACCAATATTGAAATCTATTCTATAAAAAAGCTAAGAATTGGTAGCAAAAGAATATATGCTTGATTGATTTAGGAATGAATAAAGTAGACATTTATCATTAGAATTAAGTCCAATTAGTCTTTCCTTAGTTAGAAGTTTTCTAAAGACAAGTATCTATAGAATGAAGAAAAACCTTAGTACTACCTAAGGGAACCAAAGCAAGGTGTACTAACAAACTGGGGAATTTCTAATTCTTAAGGCATCTTTATATGATCTATATGTGAATATCCTTGCATTATTCTTTATCTAGTAAATATGATCACACATAGAAGAGCTCCTTATTAACACATAAACTAATCCCAATAGCCTGATTCTCATTACATGATTAATGCTAACTGGATTGTCAAGCGCAACCTATTTAACAGAAGCATAAAATTAAATAATTGTCCTCAAATGGGAGTAGGAGTCACTCTTCATTAAAGGATTTGAAGAGCACTAATAGTATGTCAAAAAATATCATTAAAACCATCTCCCATCCTTGATTTGAACATATTTTAACTTGATTTTTTATCTTAAAAATGTTATGCATAGTTTAAGAGGTATCATGCTTTGTTTCATATTTCCAAAAGTCAGATTATCTAAGGTAGTGTGAGTGAATCCATTTCACCCACAAAGACCCTTTATCTCTAACCACATCCTCTTGATTAACAAATTCCTTTTAGTTAGATTTAGTTCGAGTGATCCTAAGTCCACATTTCTATTTTAGAGACATACCTCTTTATAAACAACCTGAGCAATATAAGAAGAACTAGATATACCTACCTAAAGAAAACTTGTAAGGTTTTTTATATGGTGTTCATTAAAAATGAGGGGAGAGATATATATGTAGACCAATGGAAATAAAGGGAGTTTAAAATAGCTTTGACTAGTTGTTACTTTATAACTCTCACTTAAGTTTATTCCTAAGCAAAATCCAAACAAGCACTTATTTGGGATGCAACCTAATCTTTTTGTTTTGTTTCATTTTGTTTTTTCTTTTTTTGATGTAGGATACTTAATTTTTAACAATTCTCATAGAATTAAATCTTGCAACTTCATCAACTTAGCTTAGAATTTTTCTTGTTATATATTTTTTCTTTAATCCTTCTCTAGTTTTGTCATGCTAGTTTATTAATTTGATATGTTATATGTGTGTGTGTGTGTGTGTATTCAATTCATAGAAAGTTATGATTCTAGGAAAAATTAAGGTAGATAAGTTGATTTATTATACATCTATTAATTGGTTTATTTTTCAATACCAATACTAAAAGTATTGCAAGTGAACAACATAGTTGTATCTAGCACAGGCAAGTACAAGTTGATCCCACAAAGATTGTAAATACTAGTTATTATTCTTTTTCTATTATCTAGCCTAAGAATTTAATTTTGGATTTTAATTAAAATTAAAGCTAAACAAATAAAATAACTTAAGATTAAACAATTATAAACTCAATACAACTGGAATACAAAGAAAAATCAATATTAAATAGTAATGTCTAAGTGATGAATCCCCATAAGAATCATTTTACCTTTTTATCATACAAATATATTATTGATTATTGGATTATGAAAATTCCTATCTTATGTCAATAAATCTCTCAAGACTATTATTAGCTAATCCATCAATTGATTAACAAAAATTTTTGTAGTTAAAATCCCTAGGATTGCTTAATTAATTTGTGAATTTAGCTAGTAAGTTTAACCCTAATTAAGAGGATTTATGTCAGCATATCTCTAGATTTGCATGCAACTCCTTTCAATTATGGTAGATCTATTCATATAAGAGGATTTCTCAATCACAATTAGATGAAATCATATCATGCACAAATATTCCAAATATAATATAATAAGAGTAAAACACATAAATGAATCACAATAAATTAGTCAATATAATTGCATTAATTAAAAGATTAAAACATATTGTTATCCCAAACTTGGGTTCATCACCCACAGACACTAATCACATTTAGTTACTAATCATAGATAAACATGAAGAGAAACTAATAGAAAGTAAAGGAATCATAATTCTAAATCTCTCATTTTCTTCTATTAAATCTTCTTCCAAGTTTGGGTTTGATGTTGTTATCTACTAGATCTTTTGATGTTGACTTTGCATTTTCCTTATCCTTTCATCAAAATCATCACCTTTGAATGTTGCTTACGAACTCAAATTACTTAACAATTTGGCTCCTCTCAGTTTGGCTCTACTTACGTCCTTTTATAGTAAAATTTAGGATTTTTGGGGTATACACAATCACTTGCACAAGTATGTGATAGATTGTGTATAATCAAAAACACCTAAATTTATGATTTCATACAAGCATAGAGACTTACATGGGAAACATATACAGTTGTGACAGGTGTGTAACTCTAGATGACTAGAACTCAAATTCTTCATTCTTCACACATTTACAAAGACTTACACCGTCTCTATACATGGGCTATGTAGGTCCTTAGTGCCTCAAATCTTTGTCCCATGCTATTATTTCCTCTAAATTCCTCTCCTTTATGTCTATAAAGGTATTTGTGGACTATAATCCACTTAGAGTGAATTAAGTGCCAAATATACAACAAAACTATAAAATATCAAGCAAAATACATAAAATATGGGTATGTAATTATAGTCAAATATGCATTTATCAAACATTCATACACTTAATATTTTTCTTTTTCTCAAGCAAATTATAATCTAAATTATCAAATTTACAACACCATCCTTTATTAATCTTAACCTATCTATTCATACTCAAAATCATCTTGTCATATTAATCAAATTAGCATACAATTAGAATCAAGTTATCCTAAAACTAACTTCATAAGTCAATATTAATAATAATCAAGTCAATAATTTTATTGAAATCAAAAACATAAAACCTTGCACCCTTATTAAAGTTTCACTTAAGTCACTAAAGTGTTTAGGGTTAGAAGTATCAAACTCCCAAATCAATGCATAGTAGAACGCTTACCATATGCTTTCAAAATTATCATATCTCCACCACTTGTATGTAAACTGGAAACAAAAATCAAATGGTGCTTATAAGGTTACGATGAGGTTTACGTAAGGTATGATTGGATAAGAAAAGTGTGATAAAATTTGAAGGAAAATTACAAAGAAAAACATTACTAGAAACTTGTTCACAATATATAGGTCCTTTCATTATAAATTCATTAGTACTACACACTTTTTTCTATTTTTCCTATGCTCACAACATACTTTTTTTTAATTGAGCATTCATCATGTACCATAATTAAAGAACTACTGGACCTTTCAAATTTTCAAGTTTCATACATTTAAGTAATGTAAATAATCTTTAGGGATCAAAATAATAAAAAGGCTTCAAAAAAAATAAGATAAAGGTTAACAATTTGATTATAATCAATGAAAAAGGTTGAGGCTTAACTTGATTATTTCTAAAGGATAAAATATGGTATGTTAATTTTCAAAGAAAGAGGCTTTAAACAAATGTTGAATCTAAGTGCCTTTAGCACTTCAGTGCTTCTAAATTAACAAATATAATCTCAATATAAGCAAGTTCTAGAATTGTCCGACTATACATGATCACATGTATAAAAGAAATAAAAGAGCTTCAAAATTTTAAATTTTGCTCTAAGGCTCAAAAGCTCACACAAAAAATGGTTATATTGTGTATAAATAATATTCAATTTGCATTCAAATTAATTATCTTAATGATTACTAACAATACGACTAATAAAAGCAATTTTATTCTAACTATCATCCTTTTGCATACTAATTCAAATCAATATTCAATAATGAAAAAAGTATTTATGGGCATATTTCAATTAATTCATGATATCAATTAATAAAAAAAATAACAAAGATTATGATAAGCTTAAGAAAATTGTTAACCCTTTCTCCACACTTAAAATTATACATTGTCCTCAATATACACAATGTAAGCATATATAATAATTGGGAAAGTAGGGTTTGGTACTTCCCTAAATAATAAGCTTTTCTAATTAATATTTTCATGATTTGGGACTATCTATCTGATATGATAAACTAAAATCCTTATAAAATATAAAGAAAAAGGGATAAAAATAATAAAAGAAAATGAAAATAATAAAAATAAAGAAGAAATATGGAATAACATTAACATTAATATTTTGAGAAAAAGAATGGAAATAAGAACAATATAAAATTAAAGAGAAAAAGAAAAGATATAAAATTAAGTATCTCTCTTGTAGTGTGACTCAAACCTGTTTGACGATGGAAAGTCCTCGGCTAGATGATCCTAACAAGGTGGAGGAGTTGTTGAGGAAGTATCCATACTAGATGGTCGAGGCCAAAAATTGATATCCTAATGGCTCACCTTAATAATAATAACTCTTCCATCCATCCGATAGTGGTCTCAAGCTTTCTCATCCACTTTATAAGCTTTGCCTATTGTCTATCTGATAGAGTTATCATCAGCTGGTCCGAATGAGGTGTCCATACTCTTGGTACATTCGGCCCCTCTTGTCTGGGATAGTAGTAATTGTGGTTGTAGTGGCTCCTCCCTAAGTGCTTCTAATGTTGCTAGCTTGTCAAGGTGCCCAATAAGTCTATATATGTCACCTATGGGTCCTCGATGTCTGCTGACCATATGCATGTGCTTCATCACTATTAGGTTTGACTCTACTATGGTTCTCTTCTGCCGCATTAGTGGTAATCAATCAAATACACATATTTTTCATGTAAGTTTGGTCACGTATGGTCAGACACAAATTGTACCAACTTTCCTTTCTTCACTCTAATGCTTGGTGAATTGGGCAAGTGCATGCCCCAAGTGGATTGATGTCCTCTTGCTCATACTCCATAAGTAAAACACATACAGATTCCTGATGACTCCCCAACTATTACCCCGTTCACTCATTGTGTGTAATAGTTGATTTCCAAAACTACTGAGAGTTAGAGTGTTAGATTAAGTAGTCACATGAATTACATCATATTAGAATGAATTTGGTGCATTTAGGATATGATTTTATGATTTCCCTCACATACACAATGTGAGCATATACACACATGAATTTTGATTTAGAAAAATTACACTCAATTGACATGTTTCGGGTTATGAAAGTTTCTAAATAATTGTGACATGATTATACATTTCTAATGTCTTGTATTTTGATTTACCAATAAAAAGAATTGATGGATTACAACTAGTAATTTGGAGTTATTTGTCACAATTGGAAGATTGATGGATTAGAATGTACATTTAGACTAGGAAAAGTTTCAAGTGGCAAGACAATTGACATGTGAAAATTTAGGATGACTAAGCCTATAAATTGAGTGACATATGGTAGTAGAATTAAGTGACAAATGACCTAGGAACTAAGTGACATTTGGCATCCTAAAGAGAGGACATGTAGCTAGCCTAGACACTTGACAAGTGTCTTTAAACTCATCCTCCACCCACACCAAACAACACACACATGGCAAAGCCTCTTCATTTGTTGTTTTCTACTAAAACTCTCTCCTTCTTCCTCTCACTATCGAAATTTAATTCTCCCTCACATCTCTCTATTTTTGCCTAAATTTGTTCAATTTCCACACTAAAATCCATGTAAAATTCCTTCATAAAGATGGTTATAGAAGTAGAACATTGTTGTATTTGTTGTTAACTTCTTGTCTTTGCTAAAACCATCTTACTCCAACCTTGTTCTTGAGATGATCTTGCATGCATATGAGGCAAAGCAGGCTTGATAAATTAAGGTGGCATTTAAGTTAAACATGTAAGTGAAATAATGATCTTTATGGCATGATTTAGCAAAAATTATGATGAATGATTAAGGACATATTGAGTGTGGTATTGGTGTTGACATTATACTAGAAAGCGATGAATGAAAGGGGTATTTTCTGTTATGTTTTTGGATGCATGACAGCAGTAGTTTATGGGTTGTTAAATGGATGATTTAAGTTGGGATTTTAACTATAATTGATGATGAATTCATGCTAAAGATAGGTATTAATGAAGTGTTTTCAAATCTGGAAAAGTTAGGACTGCATGTATGATAGTATGAAGTGAATAGTAATGAAGCAAATGAGTAATTTTTGTGGGATTTAATGTAACTAATATGGAATCTATACTAGCATTAAATGAATTAGCTTTATAAGACATGAATTCTAGAAAACTTCAAGTAGTAGTGATGTCTCGAAGTATGTGAAATTCGTGGAGAATTGAGAAAGAAAGACTGTACATGATCGTAGCCCTCAATGCATGATTGTGGCTTGATTACTTGCATTTTGTCATAATCGTGTCAAATTCCCCCATGATCGTGGGCCTAATCCTAGATTGATAATTTCTCTTTTATGTACATGTTGAACTAGTTGAGGAAAAGTCACTCTAAAATGGTGTATTTGGACTTGATTAAGGCTTGAAATGAACCTAAATTATTGCTTGATTAATTGATTAAAGAGCTTAATAAGTATAGTTTGTTAATTGACGTCATAACTTAAAGATGGACTGTTTTTATATCTATGCATCCAAATCTGGACATTATGAGTTGTCAAAGGAATAAAGGTGTTCTTATGAATGCAAATATAATCTTAAGAACATGAGTAATGTGTATTAGATATAGATGAATGAGAATTGCTAAATTGTATGATTATACATTGCTAGAAAAGTTTAAGTAATGTATGATTGATGAGTTTGGACAAAATCAAGCTTACTTGAGGTATAAACCTGATTGCAAACTAGTTATATACAAGTTATAATGTTTGAATGGTCAAGATATTTGTATAAGAATACATACCCGAAAAGTCAATTGAGCATGCATTGAAATATGAAACGTATACATATACATGTGCATGATTGTATATTCATATAATTAAACAAATTAGTGATATGTGAACTATGTGTGTATTGCATGACGATAGACGCGCAAGGTGATCGTCAACATCCAGACATTATTAGAACATTAAAGCAATAGCTTTTCTGGAATGTACTGTGAGTTAACTTAAATGTGTAAATTCAATTAAATGTGCTTCTTATGAATTGAATGTTTAATTTGAAATATGTGTAAAATGGATTGATAAATGACAAACTTAGATCTGAGGAGCTTGATAAATGACATGTGTATACTGAAATGAAAACATGGAATATGAAATGATGCATCTCATCACATTGAAATGCATGATCAGATAAAGGAGTTGTGATTAGAGTGACCGATGTGAAAAGAGAGCTTTGAGCTCAGGATTATGAAAAAGAGCCTCAGACTCAGATGATATAGACTCGATATCCATAATGGATACGAGCCAGAAATGATCTCAATGTCCATAAAGGATATAAAAGAGTAAATTAGGTTAATAGGCACTTGGTCACAATAAAACAAAAATGAAAATGGAAACATATGTTCATTTGCATATGCATCACTACATGTATCAAATAAGTGAATTGAAATGTATTTTTGAATTGATTTGAAATAGTGAATTACTATTGAAGTTAATGGAAAATGTGTTATGATATGCTTATGAAAGTATGATAAACTTGATGTACTTGTTGAAGTATGATCAAATGTGATGTCGTATTCGATACTAGATGATATGATATACTTATTTTTGTGATCTGACTTGAGTGAATACATCGTACACTCACTGAGTATACAAACTGATCAAAATTACAATGTTGTTTTTCAAGTTCAAGGGAGTTCTAGCTACTAAGGTTATATAGTAAAGTCTAGTACTTACATTTTAGGGACAAGAATGACTCAAAGGTCTTATCAGTTGAATCTAAGGAGTCTAGAAAGATGTCTTGTTTATTAGCATTAGGGATGTCAATGTTGGCCCGGCCCGGCCCGATTTTGGCCCGAGTTCGGCGGGCCATGGGCGGGCCACGGGCGTACCATGGTCGGGCCGGGCCGGGCAGCGGGCTAACCATGGTCGGCCCGTGCGGGCCGC
>JANQBM010000221.1:27397012-27420146 GCA_025594535.1 Erythroxylum domingense
TTATTTTATTTTTAAAATAAAATTTACAATAAAAGTTTAACTAAAAAATAAAAAATATTTGAAAAAAGAAAGGGGGGTGGAGTGAGAAGCGGAAGAGATGAGAGGGAATTTTTTAATTATTTTTTTATTTTTTAAATTAAAATTTGAAAATTTTGCAATTTAGTCCCTATATTTTTCAAAATTCCCGGTATCGGCCGGTATTTGACCGGTATTTATGGTATCGGCCGGTACTGACCGGTATTTAAATCCGGTACCGAAACTAATATTTCGGTACCGTTTTTTAACCGATACGTTACATACCGGCCAGTACGGTACGGTATCCATATCTCTGATATCAGCTTTACATGTATACTCTTTTAACATGCATCAATTTTTTCATTGTCACATTTGCATGTGGGTTTACCGAAAATAGTCTCTCTACTTTGTAGGGGTAAAGCTGCGTACTATCAGACCTCTCGAGGCTCCGCCTTATTGTGGGATTTCGAATTGGGTACGATGATGATGATATATATATGTATATTTTTATTTTTGTAGTATCATCATGACATATTGTATGTGAGTTTATCAAAAATAACATTTCTATTTAATAAAAGTAAAACGACATATTATTGAACATTTTCAAATTTGTTGTCTAGCAAGATTTCAATTGAGTATTGAGACACTTATAAAATGTTCAATCTTTATGAGAGAATGATGATTAATATTTAAGAAACAAGTTTAAAACTTCAAAAAATAGAAGATGTTGTAAGGTTTTGAGCTTTAAAACACCATTTTTTAATGAATAGATCATCTGTTTTTGTTACCCTATTTTTACTATATTTTATGAGCATCCATTCATTCAATAAATGAGACCTATAAAAATAAATAGATAAATATTTATAAAATAAAGTAGGAATAGATTAATAAGAATAAATAATCTAAACCCTTTTTTTTAGATAAGAAAGTTGTGAATAGAACGTTGGCATTAAATTGAATCTGTATTAGACACTTTAACTATGATTTGGTTACGATGAGCTAGGAATTTTCCTTTACCAAAACCTTTAATTTTGTATTCATTATTAGAGGAACAATATTTAATGTAGAAAAGTATACACTAAGATTCCCCTTCTTTTGGTTCTTGGTTTATTCATTAAGTATATTACGTATGTTTCTACATGTCATTGACCATTGCAAGTTCACGTTGTTTGCAGCTACATTTGGCAATTGTGGAAGCAATGCTAAGCTTTCATTAGTTTCCAACGCTTCCTTTAAGAATAATTGAGGAATTACTTAACCTAATTATAACTTCAACTAACATCCATTATCCATAATACTTATCCCTTATCATTTTTTTCTACCTACTGGTTGCATCGGTGTCCCCATGGCACGTTGAATTACATCCCCCGTTAATGTTTCTTAAACATGTCTCTTTCTCACGCAATAGAATTTAACATGGTCTACTATTCCACAAAGTAAACAAGATATCCCTTAGCACGTCGACACAAGTTGCCAACAAAAACTTTCGGACATGAAAAGTCCAACTCTTTGCATAATCTCGCAAATTTTTGTCTAGAAGTTTTGGTGGTGGCCATATTTACACTAATCCTACAACCAAGAATTTTCCCCACCGCTATCAGTGTGGTCTCAGATATACAACTGTGGAACAATACGTAAAGCTTGAAATCCCTAAGGAGCTGATCTTTTTATATCGAGAGCAGAACCATACGCACTTACATATTTTAGCTATTCGCCTTATTCTTACACTTCATGAAAGAAAGGGAATACTTGCGATAGCCAGGATTTCTCTTCTAAACACTGCCTACACAACGTACCAAAATATCTTGATTGGTACCTTACTGACTACGCTCAACAATGGAAGTGTCATACTGATCATTGCCCCTCAACATCAGGTTGGATGATCTTACTTTGTCTAAACATTTTCAAGTTCAGATCCAAATCACTGTAGCAGATCAAGATCCCACAGCCATCGTGGCTACCTTAAACCACCAGATGATCTATAGTCTACAGAATCATGATATGGATCTCAATTTTCCTAATTGCACTTCGGATGCTCTTTACATGACTGTTGATCTTTCAAATGATCAAACTACTATCATCCAGATCCCAAAGCAACTACCAGTACAGGAGCTTGAAAAGTTGATACCTACTGAATGGATCACCAACTACCAATATGACTCCTCCTCCAATTTTGACGATACTAAAGGATGGACCTGTGAAGTCCATCTATTCAAGGCCTACTGAAGATGTGGCCAGCACTTCTGCCCCAGAAGGGGGTATATTTATGATTCAGACTGTATTTTCACATGAAGAAGGTAAATCTGGTCCTTAGATCCATTATTTCAAATCTAATGGAGATTTGGTTTACGTTAGCCATCATCGTGGACATTTTTTATAGGACGTCGACCTATCCATTTCTGAACCAGATTGTGAAGTCTGTTTCAACCTTGAGTTGGATAGTGACGATGATGATAATTGCTACAGAAGACGAAGGAAGAAGAAAAAGCCCAAATCCATACGTAAGCCTTCGCACTAGTATCATTTACTGAAGGATGATCTAGATCCTCCATCTGGAGGACGTCAATATCATCCACTGAGGGGTGATACAGATCCAGACCCTTTGTTTGGAGTTTACATATCTCATCTACTGAAGGATGAGAAGAAGCTCGATCCAGATGATTTGATCCCAAGCAGAAGAGTATCTACTACAGGATACAAACTTGTATCTACTGAAGGATACAGAACCAGATCTCTACTTATATCTGCTGAAGGATACAGATCTATGCCTACTAAAGGGTGTAGACCCAAATCTCTGAAAGAGATTTTGCAATCATCTGATAGTTGTTATACAAAGCCAACTGTTCCTGTTATGACTTCTACTCCTATTTCATGTTATATGGTGTTGCCATCACATGAGGATGACTTTCCTCAACTATACAGGAGTACTGATGAATCAATGAGGGCTGTTTATAACCAGTATATCCGAGTCTCAGGAATAACTTCACAAGGAACACTTGTGTCAAATCCATCAGATGATGTTTTGAACTGGAAAACACAAAATGTAGTAGAGTTCTAAGAATATTTGATTCTAAGCTTAAGAGAATCAGTCACCAGATGCAGGTTGCTCATCAAAAAGTTGACGTGGTTTCTAAGTAGATCCAACAAATGTATCAATCTTACAGAGCTTAGATCAAACAACTTAATGCTGAACTTCGACATTAAATTGACATACATTATATGGGTCCTGACTTCGACAACAAATGTAGAGAAATTGAGAAGATACAATGAATTATGCAACAAATAAAAGTTAACATGCAATCTACACAGTTTAAAACCATATACAGTTCGAGCTCAATAGTTTTCCCAACTATCCAGCTTGTATATGCTTCTCCTATGTATCAGAAGTATCCAGAGGAAACTGACTATTTAAAGGTATTCAAATTCAATTATCCTTTGATGAGGAAGTACATACATCCTCAGATAGCTCAATCTAAACAGGCAACTGAAGCTAAGTCGATAAGAAAATCGAAATCTAAGTCAAAGCCTGAAAGGATTCCTAAGCCAGCATCATCTTCTCATTCATCTTTTGAACCAGAACAACAGTGGAGAAAATCAGTACAGATACGTACTACTTCTACATCTTTACCAAAGTCTTAGCCTTCTACCTCAACTAGGAAGGACAAAGCACCCATATCAGAGTTTATTGCAACTTTTGAGACTATGACTGCAGTAGAACAATCTTCTACCTCTGATCATTCAAATCACTCATCAAACACTTACTCTGGAGCATCTGAAATTTCTAACGTCACTGTAACAATTTCTGAGTCATCTAGTGGAATGTTTAACACAACCACTCATTCTTCAGCCCAGCCAGCCGATCTATCAAAATTATCACAAGTTCTGATGACTATGCATGAACCAACTGACATTGATATTGAACCTGAGATAAGTAAAGCGGATTCCACAGGTACTGAACCATTTAGACCTGCACCAGCACCACAAGCTGAGTCAACTACACAGGCCCCACAGCCTAAGCCATCTTCTGGTCTGAGGTTTACTTTTGATGATCTTCCACCAAATAAATGGAGAGATCTATTGCATGAATTCAGTGCATGGATAGATTTACATATAAACAGACCCAATCATTATTTGCCAGATATTTTGTCTAAA
This sequence comes from Erythroxylum domingense, assembly GCA_025594535.1. Taxonomy (NCBI): domain Eukaryota; kingdom Viridiplantae; phylum Streptophyta; class Magnoliopsida; order Malpighiales; family Erythroxylaceae; genus Erythroxylum; species Erythroxylum domingense. The sequence continues at coordinate 27,401,180 of JANQBM010000221.1, forward strand.
TTTACATCTCGTTTCACTAGTACTTTACGAGAATGGTGGCAAAGTATTTCTAAGTATCAACAAATGCAGTACATCCAAGTCACTACAGCCGGAGCTCTTCTTGGAGTTATTCGTAAGGAATTTATTGGTGACTTTCAGCTAATAAACAGATTTGTCAGGAGTGTTTTGCTATAAAATACTGCTCACTTGACAAGCGTGATATCTAGAAGTATTATAAACACATGACAGAGAGGTATTATCTTTTGAATGGATAGAATGATGTTAATCTTCGCTATACTTTTATCTCATCCCTTCCAGATCAATTACAACCAAAGCTGTAAAGGACTATAATGTCTTTGTAAAGGGATATGGCCACAATATCTCTTGGAGAGATCTACCAACTTGCTCTTGCATCTCTTGATAAGTTATGCGATCAAAATGCCTTATTCAAGAATATCCTAAGGCTGGATCTCTACTTAAGCAGGCTTGCAAAAAGCCTTATCTTCAGACCAAGTGTAAAGATCTGAAGAAATGTGATTGTAGTACCAAGAAGAAGAAGGAGTACTACAAACTCGATGCTCAAAGGAAGTTTCATAAAGGAAAGGAAGCATACAGACCTTTATAAAGAACCTATGGCAAAAAGAAGAGATTTATGCGGTTCTTTAAGAAGTCCTCTCATCGATAGAAAAGTAATTGATGTTTTCTTTGTGAACAACAAGGTCATTTTGCACATACTTGTCCTCACAAGACAACAAAGGATATTATGTTATTAGAACATATGCAATTTGTCTTGCCTATTCATCCCTTCAATAATATTGAAGATCTAATTGAGGAACAATCTCATGAGGACGAAGATACAAAGTTTGTTGTTTCTGTTACGACTATAGATGATGAATCATCAGATGATTCACTGTACATGCTACAGTAACAAACATGCATGAAATTGGATCGTACACCAGTTCTACGTCCCATATGTCCAGATCCAACTTTTTCAATAGGACAAATATGATAGACCCATCAAAGCTATTGGGTTTATGGATACTAAATCCAGCCGTACGATCATGAAGCCTAATATTTTACCTTCTACAGCATAGACCTCACATAATCAGTCTTTTACAGCTGCAGATGGAAAAAAAATTAAGATAGGGCTCATTACGAAGAGAAAGATCAGTATTCGATTCTTTCAAGGATGTATAGTGTGGACGACAATACTTGGACATACACAGTTATCAGGCCCAGATGTTTTTATTGGAATAGATACATATAGTAAAGCCACACCTTTATAGATCCTACCTACAGGCCTCAGGTATCGATCATTTTTCAGTCCATAAACTGATCTTAAGACTCTGAAAGTCGTACATCTAGAAAAGCTTTGAAGTTCATACCTGATGAGTGTGCTATGAAGCCCACAACGTCTTAACAGGCTTGTCAGTCAGAGCAACAATCCAGCAGAAAGAAATTAGTAGAATCTGATTCAGATCATGAATCACAGCTATTACGACATGTGTCAGCTGATCCTTCAACAACTTCTACTACAAGCTTACCTCATCTAATTTTTCAATATCTACCTTAGCATGGAATAGAAGTAGGAGTCATAACAGGAATGGCTGGCTTTGTGTAACTATTATCAGACGATTGCATTATCTCTTTTAGAGATCTGGGTCTGTGCCCTTTAGTAGGTTCAGATCTGTACCTTTCAGTAAATACAGGTGGAGATATGGTTTTGTATCCTTCATAGATACATGTTTGTGTCCTTCAGTAGATACTCTTCTGCTTAGATACTCTTCTGCTTAGGCTCGAATCATCTGGATCTGGCTTCTTCTCATTCTTCAGTAGATGAGATCTGTAAACTCCATACAAAGGATTTGGATCTATATCACCCCTTAGTAGGTGATATTAAAGTCCTCCAGATGGAGGATCTAGATCATCCTTTAATAGATGATACTGTTGCGAAAGATTACATCTGGATTTAGGCTTTTTCTTCTTCCTTCGTCTTCTATAGCGATCATCATCGTCGTCACTGTCTGACTCAGGGTTGAGACGAACTTCACAATCTGGTTCACACATGGATGGGTCAACGTCCCATACAAAATGTCCACGATGATGGCTAACGTAAATTGGATTTATATTAGATTTGAAGTAATGGATCGGAGGACCAAATTTACCTTCTTTATGTGAAAATACAGGCTAAATCATAAATATACCCCCTCCTAAGGTAGAAGCACTTGTCGAATCTGCACAATTGAGCCTTGAATAGATGGACTTCACGAGTCCATCATTTAGTGTCATCAGAATCGGAGGAGTCATCATATGAAAAGAGTATTGATGAGGCACGTAGAACACCTTTTAGTAATTGGTGATTCATTCAGTAGGCATCAACTTTTCAAGCTCATGTGTTGGTAGTTGCTTCAGGATCTAGATGATGGTAGTCTGATCATTTGAATGATCATCAATCATGTAAAGAGCATCTGAAGTGGAATTAGGAAAATTGAGATCCATAGCATAATTTTGTAGACGATAGATCATCTGGTGGTATAAGGTAGCCATGATGGTTGTGGGATCTTGATTTGCTCTAGTGATCTGGATTTGAAATTGAAGACGTTCAGACAAAGGAGGATCACCTAACCTGATGTTGAAATCGAGGGCAATGGTCAGTATGACACTTTCATTGTTGAGCGTAGTCAGCAAGGTACCAATCAAGGCATTTTGGTACGTTATGTAAGCAATGTCTAGAAGAGATATCCTTGCTGTCATAGGTATTCCCTTTCTTCCATGAAGAGTAAGAACAAGGCGTATAGCTCCAACATGTAAATGTGTATGGTTTTATTCTCGCCACAAAGAGACCAGCTCCTTAGGGATTTTAAGCTTTACGTACTATTATCCAGTTGTAGATCTGAGACCGCACTATTCCAATCTGAAACTTTGAATAATTTCTTTTACCTTAGGACGTGAGGTAGACAAAATGGTACGAATACTCCTTGTATGTGAACGATCATGACTGAAATACTGTACAGATTCAACAAAGGTAAAGAAGACTCACAAATACGATTTTCTACAGGTACATGGGTAATTTCTACTAAATTTTTGATTTTGTTGGATAAGACATGCTTGACACTATTAGGCAAACTAGATAGAGACAAACTGGATGATAAATGTACAGGGTCACACGATATTCTAGACGTAGGCAAACTAGTAGATAAATGAACTTGGTTTCATGTTTCCACATTTCTTATGGTTCTCTCCCTACTAACTTGAGTGCATAACTGAGTGTGTGAATGTTTACTAAATATACTTGATACGAATGGTAGAGTAACACCGTCTTCAACGATGCCTCATCGTCGGCTGGCTTCGATAATGGCTCTCTCTATACCAATATACCAATACTGATATACCCCCGCTCCAAAGGGCACGAACACGATGGTTCTCTGATACCACTCTGGGTATCAACAAAACTCACTAACTCTGATACCACTCTGGGACCCTGAAAGGCACACAGGGAAAGTATATGTCAATGACATACCAGTTTATCCTCGACATACGACACCATCTCAAATAACACCTAATTTGGAGATCATACACTACTCCAAAGGTGATCCGTAGACTACTGGGAAAATGTAAGTTCTAGGTATGATGGTTGAGACACAACGTCCTCACACGCCCTCTTGGCTTTAATGAGCTTACAACTCTCAGCTTTCCTCATAAGAACCTTACCCCTCACTATCTACCTCCTTTCCCCATTAGTTCCAATCTCATACAGCGAAATTGTTTGGAAACAGGTAGTCCTTGACTGTCAAGACTTTTTGATACATAAGATCCTCAAAAGAGGCAAGTGTAAAGCATACTTATCTCTATATCAAGACTGGGAATAAACATTCACTCAAACACTCAAACCCTCAATTTTCAGGAAAGAGAGAACTCATAGATGAACACTCAAACTGATATTCATATTATCAAACTAAAATTGAACGTCTAAATTGAACATGTCTACAAAGAAAGAGAAGCCTTGCTTTTATAGGCGAAGTAAGGGTTACAAAGGTAATTCTACCTAAGAACATAATCATGACTACTTTAGAAAAGTAAAGGATAATGATTACAATTTATCAAAGCTACTTTAACAAAAACTAGCTACTTTTCTAAAAGCAAACAGTAAAGGAATCTATTTTCCTAAAAGCAAACAGTAACTGCTTGTAGGCCATGACGATTCTTCTTTATCAAAAACTCCAAAGAAAACATGACAAAATTGCATAATGACGTTATGTTGAAAAGCCATATCCCATAATGATGGCATTCAAAGGCTCACTGGTCACGGATAGGTTCATGCCATAATAGTTGGATGGAGATTTTGGAGCACTTGAGCTATCAGAGTGACTTGGAAAAGTCTTATGTCTTTTACTAGGACTAAGCTCACATCTGTGAAGTTCATCCAAGAAGTGATTTAACTCATCTTCATTAGGACTGTAAGTATCGTCATTAGGGTCTTAAGCGTCCTAGAAGACATAATTATGCGGCTGTGAAGGTCCTGCAACATCTGGGACTGATTTTTCTGTGTCATATTGGGGACTATTGGAACCTGGAATATCAACTTCTGGTGCTTTTAGTTCATCGGGAACATATTGACTCGGATAAGGTCTAATGGAGGTGGAGATACTAGGTATGTCAGGAAAATGATTTATCTCCTTAAGAAACTCCCGCAGTGATTAGAGCACATTTTCCTGATGTCGTGGCCAATACAATGAAGTGTGATAGAGAAGGACACGAGGTTCAGTGTAGAGAGCTCCATTATATCTTTCTCGATATGGTCGATGAATGATGAAGAAACAATGTGTAGCTTGTAGTCTAACAGAGGATGTCTGTAAACAATGTTGACTAATAACCATAGAACATTGTTGCGTCCATTGACTTACTGGTTGGAACCATTCAAGAAATGTCTACATTAGAGAACTTGCATTATTTTCATCACTGAGATGTTGATATAACTGTAAAGGTGATATAGTGATGGTAGAAGCATAAATGGCAGAGAGTGCTCAAAGATATCATAATGTGTTTACGAATCTTGAAGGAAAGTCACATTAAGGTAGGGTGCTTTAAGATTGAACATTGTGGGACTACCAAGAGATTTAGCTTCATTAAGAAACAAATGCAAATAATAGAACAAACTTATTCTAGCAAGAGAAGCTACTTCTAACACATTGTTATATCTACTAGCAATGAGAGGAAAATCTTTTTGGTTTTTTGCATATTTGGGAAAATCCATTAGCTAATTTAATGGAATAAATTGATTCAAATGAACTAAAGAATATTGGATACCTTGGCGATGAAGATACGAGTATTTATAGGAAAAAATGGCTAGAGGCCAAGGTGGATACGGAAAAAGCAGATGAGATAAGCTTGTAGTAGAAGTTGTTGAAGGATCAACTGGCACATGTCGTAATAGCTATAATTCATGATCTAAATTAGACTCTACTAATCTCTTTCTGCTAGATTGTTGCTCTGACTGACAAGCCCGTTGAGACGTTGTGGGCTTCATAGTAAACTCATCAGGTGTGAACTTTAAAGCTTCAGAAAGCTTTTCTGGATGTGCGGCTTTCAAAGTCTTAAGATCAGTGTATAAACTAAAAAATGATCGATACTTGAGGCCTGTGGGTAGGATCTGTAAAGGTGAGGCTTTACTGTATGTATTCATTCTAATAAGAACATCTAGGCCTGGAACTTGTATATGTCCAAGTATTGTAGTCCATACTGTACATCCTTGAAAGAATCAAATACCGATCTTTCTCTTTGTAATGAGCCCAATCTGGAATGTTTTTCCATCTGTAGCTGTAAAAGAGTGATTATGTGAGGTCCATGCTATAGAGGGTAAAATATTGGTCTTCATAATCGTACGACTGGATCCAGTATCCATAAACCCAATAGCTTTGATGGGCCTATCATATTTTTCCCGTTGAAAGAGTTGGATTTGGTCATATAGTCTAAGAACTAGTGTACGATCCATCTTTATGCATGTCTGTTGCTGTAATATGTATAGTGAATCATCTGATGATTCATCATCTGTAGTCATAACAGAAACAACAATCTTTGTATCTTCGTCCTCGGAGATTGTTCCTCAATTAGATATTCAATATTATTAGAAGGATGAACAGGCAAGAGTGATTGCATATGCTCCAATAACTTGATATCCTTTTTCGTCTTGTGAGGACAAGTATCTATAAAATGACCTAGTTGTCCACAGAGAAAACATCGATTAGCTTTCTGACGATGAGAGGACTTCTTAAAGAATCGCATAAATCTTTTCTTTTTGCCTTAGGTTCTTCGCAGAGGCTTATAACCTAATTTCTCCTTGTGGAACTTCTTCCAATAAGCTTTTTTGTAGTACTCCTTTTTCTTTCTGGTACTACACTTTCATTTCTTCTGATCTTTGCACTTGATTTGAAGATAAGGCTTTTTGCAAGCCTACTTAAGCAGAGGTCCACCCTTAAGGATATTCTTGAATAAGGCATGTTGGTCATACAACTTATCAAGAAATGCAAGAGCAAGTTGGTAGATCTCTCCAAGAGATATTGTGGCCATATCCCTTTGCAAAGACGTTATAGTCCTTTGCAGCTCTAGTTGCAATTGATTTGGAATGGATGAGATAAAAGTATAGCGAAGATTAATATCATTCCATCCATTCAAAAGATAATACCTCTCTGTCATGTGTTTATAATGCTTCTGGATATCACGCTTGTCAAGTGAGCAGCATTTCATAGCAAAATACTCCTGACGAATCTGTTTGTCAATCAGCTAAAAGTCACCAATGAATTCCTTATGAATAACTCCAAGAAGAGCTCCGACTGTAATGACTTGGATGTACTGCATTCTTTGATGCTCAGAAATACTTTGCCACCATTTTCGCAAAGTACCAGTGAAACGAGATGTAAATTCAGACAAAATATCTGGCAAGTGATGATTAGGTCTGCTCATCTGTAAATCTCTCCATGCACTGAATTCATGCAGTCGATCTCTCTATTTCTTTGGTGGAAGATCATCAAAAGTAAACCACGGACCAGAAGATGGCTTAGTCTGTGGGGCCTATGTAAGCTAGCTCAGCTTGTGATGCTGGTGTAGGTCTGAATGGTTCAGTACCTATGGAATCCACTTCACTTATCTCAGGTTCAATATCAACATCAGTTGGTTCACGCATAGTCATCAAAACTTGTGATAATTCTGATAGATCAGCTAGTTGGGCTGAAGAATCAGTGGTTGTGTTGAACAGTCCACTAGATGACTCAGAAATTGTTACAGTGATGTCAGAAATTTTAGATGCTCCAGAGTGAGTATCTAATGAGTGATCTGATTGATTAGAGGTATAAGATTGTTATACTGCAGTCATAGTCTCAAGAGTTGCAATGAACTCTGACACGAGCACTTTGTCCTTTCCAGTAGAGGTAGAAGGCAGAGGCTTTGGTGGAGATGTAGGAGGAGTACATATTTGTACTAATTTTCTCCACTGTTGTTCTAGTTTAAAAGATGTATGAGAAGATAATGTTGGCTCAGGAACCCTTTTGATTTTCTTGTCGACTTAGCTTCAGTTGCCTGTTTAGCTTGAGCTGTCTGAGGATGTATGTACTTTCTAATCAAAGGATAATTGAACTTGAATACCTTTGAATATTCAAATTCCTCTAGATACTTCTGATACATAGGAGAAGCATATATTGACCGAAAAGTTGGGAAAACTGTTAAGCTCGAACTTTATATGGTTCTAGACTGTGCAGATTGCATGTCATTTTCCATTTGTCGCACAATTCCTTGTATCTTCTTAATTTCTTTGCCTTTGTTGTCGAAGTTAGGACCCATATAATGTATTTCAATGTAATGTCGAAGTTCAGCATCAAATTGTTTGATCTGAGCTTTGTAAGATTGATACTTGGATCTACTTAAAGAATGCAACTTTGTGATGAGTAGCTTGCGTCTGGTAATTGATTCCCTCAAGCTTAGAACCAATCCTTCTTAGAACTCTATTTTGTACTACTACATTCTATGTTTGCCAGTTTAGAACTTCATCTGATGGATTTGACATAAGTGTTCCTTGTGAAGTTATTCCTGAGGCTCGGATGTATGGGTTATAAATAACCCTTATTGATTCATCAATACTCCTGTATAATTGAGGAAAGTTATCCTCATGTGATGGCAACGCCATATAGCACGGAATAGGAGTAGGAGTTATAGAAATAGCTGGCTCTGTGTAACAGCTATCAGACGATTGTAACATCGCAGCCTTCAGTAGGTACAAATATGTATCCTTCAGTAGATACAAGTAAAGATCTGGTTCTGTATCCTTCAGTAGATACAGGTTTGCATCCTTCAGTAGATACTCTTCTGCTTGGGCTCGAATTGTCTGATTTGGCTTCTTCTCATCCTTCAGTAGATGAGATCTGTAAACTCCAAACAAAGGGTCTGGATCTATATCACCCCTCAGTGGGTGATATTGAAGTCCTCCAGTTGAAGGATCTGGATCATCCTTTAGTGGATGATACTATTGTGAAGGCTTACATTTGGATTTGAGCTTTTTCTTCTTCCTTCGTCTTATGTAGTGATCATTATCATCGTCACTATCTGACTTAGGGTTGAGACAAACTTTACAATCTGGTTCACACATGGATGAGTTGACGTCTTATACAAAATGTCCACGATGATGGCTAACGTAAATTGGATCTCCATTAGATTTGAAGTAATGGATCGGAGGACCAGATTTACCTTCTTTATGTGAAAATACGGGCTGAAGCATAAATATACTCCCTCTTAAGATAGAAGCGCTTGTCGAATCTGCACAGTTGGGCCTTGAATATTAGTGTCATCAGAATCGAAGGAGTCGTCGTATGAAAAGAGTGTCGATGAGACGCGTGGAGCACCTTTTGGTAGTTGGTGATCCATTCAGTAGGCATAAACTTTTCAAGCGCCTATGCTGGTAATTGCTTCGGGATCTATATGATAGTAGTCTGATCATTTGAACGATCAGTAATCATGTAAAGAGCATCCGAAGTGCAATTAGAAAAATTGAGATCCATATCATGATTCTGTAGACGAAAGATTATCTGGTGGTGTAAAGTAGCCATGATGGCTGTAGGATCTTGATCTGCTCCTGTGATCTGGATCTGAATTTAAAGACGTTCAGACAAAGTGAGACCATCCAACCTATTGTTGAAATCAAAGGCAATGGTTAGTATGGCACTTCTTTTGTTGAGCGTAGTCAGCAAGGTACCAATCAAGGAATTTTGGTACGTTGTGTAGGCAGTGTCTAGAAGAGATATACTGGCTGTCACAGGTATTCCCTTTCTTCCATAAAGTATAAGAACAAGGCATATAGCTCCAACATGTAAGGTGCGTATGGTTATGCTCTCGCCACAAAGAGAATAACTTCTTAGGAATTTCAAGCTTTACGTATTGTTCTACAGTTGTAGACATGTTCAATTTAGACATTCAATTTTAGTTTGATAATATGAATATCAATTTGAGTGTTCATCTTTGAGTTCTCTCTTTCCTAAAAGCTGAGGGTTTGAGTGAATGTTTATTCCCAGTCTTGATATAGAGATAAGTATGCTCTACATTCACCTTTTTTGAGGATCTTGTGTATCAGAAAGTCTTGACAGTCAAGGACTGCCTGTTTCCAAACAATTCCACTGTATGAGATTAGAACTAACAAAAAAGAGGGTAGATATTGAGAGGTAAGGTTTCTAAGAGGAAAGCTGAGAGTTGTGAGCCCGTTGAAGCCAAGAGGATGTGTGAGGGTATTGTGTCTCAACCATTATACCTGAAACTTACGTTTTGCTAGTAGTCTACAAATCGTCTTTAGAGTAACATATGATCTCCAAATCAGGTGTTGTTTGAGATGGACCCATACTTAACGAGATTTCGGTAATGTAAATTCGGGTATGAACTAGGATATCAAGTGTAACCTTTTCCGTAAGTTCATGGACCACTCGATAACGCTTGTCAATAATTATCAGTATTGGTGAATCTCACGAGATAAAATCCCTCGACCGTATCCATGATGCCTGTCTACTCCTTCAAACTTTATAAGAAAAATAGTTATATGAAGAGAGTTGTGCATCCAACACCACATCCCAGAACATTCACATCCTAGACAGTATTATCATTCCACGTAAAATCCCAAGAAAGATCAGAGGGGTCACAAACGGTCCCACTTAAAACTCGATCTCCTAGACAGAAATTACGTACACGGTATATTTTTCACAACCTAACCCGTGTACACACACGAATAATAAATACACTCAAATAAATTGAACACAACACTACAAATGTACCCGACAAATAATATTGAATACTATACTACAACTTGAAAAGAGACAAGACAATAAATGCCGAATAATAAAAGTGATCAGAAAAGAACACACTCGAAAATTTGATAACGGAGTTCGGCTAAATATGCCTATGTCTCTAGAGCACCACTAAAGGAGCTCGTTTTACTTATGTGGGAGAAGAGCAAATTGTTTTGGGATGATATCCAATAAGAGGGGGGAGGAGTTCTTTTATAACTTCCATCCTCCTCCCAAATTTATAAACTTTCAATATAGGATTGTGCCAAATAATAACAAGTTGTGCTTTCATTTCTTTTGTCATCTTGATTTTTGGCTACTCGACAGCTTCAAAATACTCTTCATCTGAAGAATCATCGCAGTACACTTTTAGGGTATCATCATCAATTTCTAGATTAAACTTGATTTGGTCAATTTTATCTTCTATCGAGTCTAATCATCGTTTCAACTAGCTCATTTCTGAAGGCAGCTTTTGAAGGTTAATTCTTACCCTAGACACTATTCGACATCTTATAAACTTTATTTAAGAAACATTGATAGATTCATAAAAATAGGTTTAGTAGAGGTGTCTAAATTAGATTAAGTTTAATAAACTTCAAATTATTCAAAGGATATGATGAAAGACGACGAAGTTGAGCACCAGTAGGTGCACAATAGCAACTGAGAAAGAAACGGGCATACAGTAGCAAAGCTTAAGAAATTATAAGTGCACTTGTGCTTGAAAACAAGCCACAGGTCATTTAATTAAGGAAACAGATCCTCTTATTCTCTCCTTCTATATCAATCCTGATTTTATTAATTTATTATAAAATGAGTGAATGAGAAAGGGTGAAAGAGAGTTAGTACAATAGAAGATCTCTCCATTTTTACTAAACCTTTTATATTTTTTTGATAACTACTAATGACTAATGAGGCGGGTAGGAATGAAAAGACAAGATTTATTTCCTAATTTTTTAATTCCCTAATATTTGGTTATCTTTATTCCCTAATTTTTTAAAACCCTAATTTTCCTTTGTTTGGTTATATTAATTTACCACTTGCCAAACCAAGAGGATGAGTACTTTTTGCACTCACGAAACAAAACCATACAACCAAAGGCTAATGTTGAGAGCGGTCAGAGGGTTTAAGCACGACATCTTCTCCACTTTCAGCTCCCCCAGAAACCTAACGCTCACCTCTCGTCTACGCCTCCCTTCTATGGCCGCTACTATTTCTTCTCCTGAAGTCTATTCTCCTTCCTACTCTACAGCCTCTCCTGCCCATCCCACTACAAAGCGTGTTGGCACTCACAACGGTAGTTTCCATTGCGACGAAGCTCTTGGCTGTTTCATGATTCGCCTCACTAACAGGTTCTCCAACGCCGAGATTGTCCGCACCCGTGATCCCAAGGTTCCAATTATTCCATTTTGTCTCGTCCCTTATTGCTGCTTCTCGTCAAAGAAGTCGTTCTTTTTTATTTAATTGTTTAGTTTTGAGATTGAGAAGAAGCTGGTTTTAAGTGGTTGGTTTTCTGTTAATAAATTTTATGGTACCGGATAGAGTCTAATTTTGGAGTATAATAAGAGTTTAGATTAGTGGGTTTATGGTGTTTAAGCTCTCATTTGCCTTTCTTGGTGGTTTATGGTGAGCAAACATGTGCTGAAGCTGTGTTTACCAACTCATGATGCGGGTTGGAATGCGTGGATTGATGTGGATTTTAGGTGTTGGAGGGTCTTGATGCTGTGCTTGATGTGGGGGGCGTTTATGATCCAATTCGCGATAGATATGATCACCACCAGAAGGGATTTGAGGAGGTATTTGGTCACGGCTTCTCTACCAAGCTCAGCAGCGCTGGTCTTGTATACAAGGTACTCCTTGGTAAAATTAAGAATGCTTAAATAAATACATACACACACACATACATGCATCCAAATATATATGGTGGCTATTAGATATTAACCAATTCTATTATTGTTAATTTCACATGTAATAGGTTTTATATTATCGAATAAATATAATTTTATTGATTGATACTTCTGTAGCATTTTGGCAAAGAAATTTTGGCTAAGGAGCTTCAAGTTGATCAAGAGCATCCAGATGTAAATCGGCTGTACCTTGCTGTTTACAAAAGCTTTATGGAGGTGCTAACTCTGCATACTTATTTGATATCTAGATGCAAGTCATTGCTTGAAATGGTTTTTAATATTCTTGTGTATTAATTCCCTAAGATTTTATATGATGCTATCCTTTGCCATGTTAACATGTTTGAAGTGGCTCTTTTCCAAATCATTTGGATTTGGGAAACATTCATAAGCTCACCGTTTTTATTCTTTGACAAAGTTAATTTTTAAATTGAAAATGATGGGTGTATTTATTGCTATTTTTCTGTTAGATTTGAGAAGATTTTACTTTACTTTGTCAGGCAATTGATGCCATTGACAACGGAATCAATCAATATGATACAGACCAGCCTGCAAGATATGTGAACAATACACATCTATCTTCCAGAGTTGGAAGATTAAATTTGGATTGGATTGAGCCTGATCAGTCAGCAGAGAAGGAGAATGAAGCTTTCAAACATGCAATGGCTTTAGCTGGTGGTGAGTTCTTACAAGTGAGTTCCTTCTTTATTGGAAAATTGGATTTTTCAACATATTTTTGATAGAGAGATGCCTTTTGTACATATTTTTGATAGAGAGATGCCTTTTGTACTTTCATTCTTAGAGCTTACCCATCTCTTCTTATTGCAAGAAAGGCTTTTCTGACCAACTTTTATGTTCAGAATGTTCATTATCATGCAAAGTCTTGGTTACCGGCACGGTCTATGGTGATGAAATGTCTTGAATCTAGATTTGATGTTGATCCTAGCGGTGAAATCGTGGTGTTGACTAGTTTTTGCCCTGTAAGTATTACAATTGCATATACCCTTTTTTAAATACGTATGTTCCTTTCTAATAACATCATTGTTCCTTGTATATATCTATACATGTACACACACACACACACACACACTCACAGATATACACTCCATTGTTAATTCCTGTATTACTTCTCTGCATTTACTTAGATATGGTAGCAATTTGATATAGATGCATTTAGTTGCTATGCAAACAATTGCAAGTATATATGCATCATTTCGCATTCATTTCTTTTTTTATTTTTTGTCTTTTTGTTTGTCTTTTGGGTTCAATTAGTATCTCCAGAAGGAGCTCATGGAAACAATTACTTGTGTATATAAGAAAGTTCTTTGAGCGAAACTAGTGTTTGTACTTGACAGAAAAATGTGGCAGCTTGTACTAACATATCATCTTTGGTAGCATATTTGGTCATGCTAGAGTCATCTATTATCTGTCTATTAGAAACAGTCTCTTCGATAGTTAAGAGTAAAACTGCATACTTCTGAGCTTCTCCAAACCATGCATCTTAGCATGATTTCTATTGGGGTGTTGTTGTTTTTACTGTAGATTCATCTATTATCTGTGAGAAATGATTCATCAAAAGCATTCAATCGTTATAAATTATAATCTATCGAAAGCTCTCATTAATTTCTGTTATCTTGCAGTGGAAACTTCACATGTTTGAGCTAGAGGAGGAAATGAAGATTGAACCATCAATTAAATATGTTCTTTATCAGGTGTGGCTGGCTTTGTTTATAATTTGGTTGTTCATATATTAGGTTTTCTATCGTCAGTTTCTAAAAATGAATAATTGTTTTTGGCATATCAATCTCTGGAACAAATTCTGCATTTAATAAAATAGACGTATTGCTCAAAGCAGCAAAAGATGCAGGACCTTTCTTTTGATCTTCAGCTCCATTTGATTCTCTTTATGTGAATAGCATATTGTTTCCATAAATATTATACTGTTGCTGTATCAATATGTGCAATCATCGAGAAAATTCTTTTGAATTGTTAAGTGCCACATGATTTGTGCAGGATGACAGGAGCAAACACTGGCGAGTGCAGGCTGTTGGAGTATCTCCTGACAGATTTGAGAGCCGAAAACCTCTTCCAGCTCAGTGGCGAGGTCTAAGAGACGACGATCTTGTACGGGAGTCGGGAATCCCTGGTGGTGTTTTTGTTCACATGAGTGGATTCATTGGAGGGAATCAAAGTTTTGAAGGTGCTTTGGCCATGGCAAGAAGTGCTCTGAAACTCTAGATTAAAGATGAGATATAATCATTTCAGTCCTTGCCAATGCGGTGAATTATAGACGTTGGACTGTTCGGATAATACATCATCTGAGTTCCATCAATTGGATTTTCATTTGGTTTCATCCTTCCTATTTGATTTATCTTCATGTTTTCTGGCGCCAAAGTACTGATTTATTTGTATCCTCTTAGTTATATCTTTTGCAACTTTCTTCTTCAGTTTTGATTCTCCAGTAATCATGTGTACGTATTTTGTTCTACCTACGTAAAAAATGTCAATTGTGCACCTGAGAGGACTTTACGTGGGCTGGCAGTAAAGCTCCTCTTATTTTGTGGTCTGGTCGTCTTTTGTAAACGACAATCGTTAACTGGCTGATTTCTGTGCATCAATTAAGACACGAACTGCCAAAGCACCAAATGTTGATTTAAAGCTTACCATGAAAGTTTATAAATGCTACGTCAGCCTTGACCTACAAAACTGCTCTCCATGAGGAAGATATGACAACAGCTCACCGAAGCCCCGACTCTAATTGTCTTCAAATTCTGAATTTAAGGGTTTTTTAACTTCAGATAATTTCGTGGTCTTAATTTTACTACTCTAGTTCAAATTTGGCTTCGACTATAAACCCAATTGGACAACCTGTCTACACAGCAAACATTTAGTACATTCAATGCGTTAACTTCTATAGGTTTTATTAAAAAAAAAAATTAGACAAGTATTTGTTCGCCAAAATTTTGCCTAGATTGTGGATTTGGTACAAGTTTAATTTGATCAATCCACCAATTAGTTTGTACATGTAGCTAATATTATGCCTCTAGGGAATGCTTTTGATTTATGTATATGTAGCTAATATTATGCCTCTAGAGAATCCTTTTGATTCTTCTTGCATATGTTGAAATTAAAAAATGTTGTGTCAATGTTGTGTACCCTTGGATCAAGCATGAGCTGGAAAATATAGAGGATATTTGGGCGAGGTTTGACCACTAAACTGAGAATAGTCCTCTTATCCAAATGAGTGAGTTATCCTACCTTACAAACTGAGTTATCCTACCTTACAAACCGACTTCCACCCAACATCAAAGCATCCTCATTGATGAACCAAGAACTATGGATAGGCAACTTTAAAGGGTTCAACTTATTAGTGGAATATCTCTCTCAGATCACCCATTTGTATAGGGAGGACACAATTACTTGAAACTTAATGTTGGCCCCTGATCTTGGTCCTTATTTCATAATAACAAGGTGTCAAAATTGAGGGATTTTTTAAAATAAAAGTATATACATATATAAAAGTAATATCAAGATAAAAAAATTAAATTTCTTGGTGAGAGTAAAAACAATTAAATAAATAAATAAAAAAGAAAGGGAACAGTTACAGGCGTGACTTAAAAAAGTCACAGCCGTGAGAACAAAACTCACGGTCGTGAGAGAGGGGAGGAGTCGCGATCGTGCTTGTGCACAATCGCAAGCTTCCTACAAAAGCATGCACGATCGTGGCATATGATGAACAGTAGCGGTATTAAAGGGGTGCACACGCCCACTTCAATCTTTATAACTTTCAATCCCGAGATCAAAAAATTATAAACTTTATGTCGTTAAAAAGCTAAAAGAAATTCTACAACTTTCATGAAGACAATTTTGTCAAATTCTGCCTATATCAATCAAGTTTATTCATTGAAGTTTCAGAACACATTTTTATACCCTTTTTTCTTTCTACATACTGTAAAAACTACTACCTTTATCAAAAGACCTGACTCTAACAACATAAATCATACATACAAAACTCCCATTAAAAACGATTGCTTCAAAAAAATCTATGCATAAGTCTTTAACATCTATCAATTTTTCCCAACTGAAAAATAGCAATTTTAACAAAAAAGGAATTTCAACATGAACAGAAGAAATTCTTCAACCTTACTATCATTTGTAAAATACAGTATGTACATTGCTCCAATTACAAACAAAAGTCGCATCAATAGCATAATACAACAATACAACATTGATGCTTATGCCTAACATACTTCTAAAGCTACTAAAAATGATCCAAACTAATTTAGTTATAAATGAAATATTTATTGGAGATTTGAAGTTTTTGCAAGATTCACTATTGATCTGCTAATTCTTGCACTTGTGAAGTGGAAAATGATGGGGTGAGCTGGGAAACTCAATGGTTAATACGATTATAGCCATAGATGATGAGCCGTACACACACACACATACACAATCAAGCATTTATATATACACGAATCTAGTTCACAGAACACATACTTAAAAATTTCAGTCACATAAATCATATTATATATTTTTGTTTTCAATCATCATAACGAAACATTTATTCATATATCATGCTCAACAAATCACAATGAAATGCACAAACAATATGGCTCGAGAGAATCTCATAAAACAGAATGACGAAACTGAAGTTTACACTATGAACAAAATAAGACCATTTTGTAGAGCTCATACGCCACAAGCGGACAACCGGGAGAAGACTTTACGTTAACGTGCATGTAACGAATAGAATGGTACCTCTCTTACTCACACAAGCAAAATTTTCAAAGCTTACATATTCCATATCATACTCATACTTCCATGCTTTTTATGTTTTTAATTTCTTCTGATCATTAATACCAAATACAGCAAAATCTTTCAAAGTAATCATGATAACAAATCACAGTGCATTTTTCCCACATTCATAATGTTTTAAAAACAAGCATTTAAGTACACATAAACACATAATAGATCAGCCCATCATCACAATAACCATAAACATATTACCCACCTGTTTACTTGTAACTCCAAGATCAAATTGGTTCTTCCTCTTGCTTTTGACTTCGAAGTTCTTAGCTCTCTTCAAACATACATATTTTCAATCAATCATCATACACGAATAGAACTTCCATAAATTGTAAATATCCAAGAAATGAGCTTAGACTTCATCTACTCTTGATTTATCTAACTAGAAGAACTAAGATCTAGTTAAAAGTTTATGAAAAATAATTCTCTTGGTTCTCTTCTTTCTCTCTTTATTTTCAGAACACAAAAACCTATTGTCTCTACTTTCTTCTTCTATCAAAACAAGAAAAGAAGATAGAGGTTGCTAAAAACTCAACTGAACCTTCTTCTTCTACTTCTTGTCTTCTTTTTTTCTTTCTTTCCTTCTTCTTTTCTGGTTCGTTTTTCTGCTTCTCTTCTTCTACTCCTTTCTACATTTTCCTTCTCTCTTTTTCTTATTTACACGACTCTCTCTTTTTCCTAACCTCTCACACACATCTCTCCCCCTTTTTTTTGTTGATACACAACTCTCTTCCTCTTTCTCTAGCTTCTTCTAGGTTCTCCCACGATTTCTCTCTTTCTTTCTTTCTTACACGACTTTCTTCACCTTCTTTTCTTATAAATTTTAAGACAACTTCTAGATTTCATATTTACTCTAATACCTTCTAACTCCTTAACTTAATTCTAACACTCCCATTTAATCCATGCAACCATATGTAATTAAAAAAATATTCATAAATAAACTCCATAAATTTCTAGTTCAAGAATTCTGATTTTTACTTATGACTAAATGCCAACAAATTTTCAATTAATAATTCTAACTTCCAAAAAGTTCGGGGTCCAACACCTAATCCTAATAAAGTATTTACCAATAAATCGTTCTATAAGGCATTGCAAGTTGAGGGAGAGAATGTACCTTGGTTCAACATTCTATAGAAGCACTCATTAAATCAAAAGGACTCAATACTTACTTGGCATCAAGAACATGATCCGTACTAAGAATAGATAGTTTGGCTCATATGACCCTATTTGTGTATTATGCAAAGAAACTGAAGAAGACTTATTCTTTTAATGTAGATACTCAAAAGCTATATGGAGCAGAAGTTTACATCTGCTAATAGATTACTGTTCTTCTTATGATTGGCTAACTACTCTTAATTAGATCATTTGTATTGCTAAGCAAAAGGTTCAGGATGGAGCAATGTATAAGACATCCTTTACAACAACAATTTACTCCCAATGGAAAGAAAGAAACAAGATGATCTGTAGGGGAGAGGAAGTAAACAAGCATTAATTAGCTAAAGATATCATCAATTAGATCAGAGCCATTATGATAGCTAAATCTGATCAGCATGGACAATCTATAGGAATGAGAACTAGATGGAATCTGTAACTCCTGATATAATCTTTTCATATGTACTTGTAATATGTGCTATTTTATGAACTCATTATAAGATTAATATAGCTTTGCTATAATTAATAACAACTTTATTCAATTTTAAAATAAATATTATGTCTAATGACGTCAATATCTCATCACTTTACCTCATAGTACCACATCATTCATTAGTTATTATTATTATATTTATTGTAACACCCCACTCCCGCCGGACCCGAACCCGATATCGACAGTGATACCCGGATCTGTGCCCCGCGAGGGTGGCGTGTCACATCACTAATAAAACTCAGTACATTTTTTTTAAAACTCTTTCAAAACGCTTTGCACTAGTCACTCATTATGTGTCCACTTTTTCTTTTCAAAACACTTTG